>JAWPHD010007371.1:0-129879 GCA_037043455.1 Cyrtodaria siliqua
TGTTTATCATTATATACAATATTAAATTTCTAATATAGTAAATACATATTTTTACTTCAATGTACATTTAAGACGTAGTATTTTCATTCACAAATTTAATCGGATTTCTCGCATGTTTGAGTTAGATTAATTTCGTAAAACGCGCAGGCATTTGGAATAGCCGATATGGGGACTTTTTGTTTGTTGGCTCGAGACATAGCCGCGTCCATGTATTAATGACACGCTCAGCTCCTATACGTTACGTATACAATGCCTTGGGTTGTATTACAATAAACATTAATTGGCTTCAAAATGTTCAATTCATAATCTTCGATTTATAAACAAACTGGCCGTCAAATGTTTATTGACGAGCCCAATGGAAATAAATTTGACTAACTATTTCACGATAACTGTATGATTAACAACTTGTTGATGAAATTATTCCAGTTTTCGGATGGGAGTGGGGGTTTTAGTGTGTTTTTTTTTCTTTAAAACGAGCACTTTTGCCCAAAAAAACAACAAAATTGACCACTGTGAAACTTCCACAACATGGGTTTTCTAGGTTCTCATGTGTGTTTTGATCATGTTTAAGAGGCAGATATTTTCTACTTGCGGGTGCAATCAACTTCGAAAGTATGCCACAATATGCAATTGGCTGCTAGAGGATAGGGGCCATATGGGAATAATACTATGTTTACAACTTCAATTATTATTATTATTATTATATTACATATATATCGGATATCGTGTTGAGAAGTTTACCCAATGTAAGACGACATCATAATCAAACAAAAGAGCGTATCCAAAATAGTAATGAACAACCATATTAGTTGCAGCTAAAGAGAAAACCAATCTAGGGTACGACCAGAAAAGCCGAGGGACGAAAGCTCATGCACCCACCTCCCTTAGTTGGGGTTTCAGTAGGTACAATCATAGAGTCCCAAGGCACGTTTTTACTGGGGCTCCAATATTGTAATACACACATCTGAACACTCTTGTCAGACGAAGGAACTAATCAGAAGGCTTCCTCTTGGAATGACACAGAACATACTTCAAAAATATTTCACATGAAAAAATAATTTGGTCCATCTATTAATTTCTGGAACTCAGGACACCTCAGCAATTACGAATATGTTAAAACATTTTCTGTTGCAATTTGTCCGAGGTAGGGCCATTTGTATCGTATTTTATCGGGGCCGGCCTATTCTGCATTAATCCAATAAATATCAATACGCAGGATGGGTAGAATTGATCAATCTCTGCCGACCGTCGCTAAATGCGGCTCTATTTTACGGCAAAATCTACGGCGCTTTCATAGGTTGTTTTGGGCCGCAAAGATTAATTATGATTAATAATGATAATTGGGAATACATATATATGTTTGATTTGGTAGCAGCAGCAGCTTTATCGGTTTTTTATTTCGATAAATGACCTAGTTTTTCGCCTAACCATAACAATCCCACATATATTTGTGGACTTTCTCACAATAAGAATAGATTGTTCTGAATATGTAAGATAATTTCCTTTACAAATGTGTGGGATTGCTCTTTTTAGGCGAAAAACAAGGTCATTTATCGAAATAAAAAGTTGATAATTCGAAAACGGTTTGGAATTGCACTTCGAAGTAAACATTTTCGGAAAGATAAATAATTTGCCGATTTTGCTAAATAGGTTCTGTGTAAAAAAAATGACTTTGTATGAGAGAGCTAAAACAGGTGTGTGCCTGAAAGCTCATAGTGACATTGTATATGTCTATGTACATAGACAATGTCACTATGAGTTCTCAGGCGGGGTATTTTTTTATTTTATTTTATTACTGTTTCATTTAATTTTTTTATTTGTAATACAAATTAATATTATAGGCTAGGATTTTTTGGATTTTTGACACCTATCGTTACTTCCACCTGTGGTAAATAGTAGTCTAAAAAAGTAGACGTCATGCAGCAGTGTTTTCACTTTAAATCATTATTATGGTTATCTATTTATTTACATTAATCGCTGCTGTGACGTCTTAATCCATATGATTGTAAAGTCGTAGCACAGGCAACATATGTATATATCACTATTGTTGGCTTAAAGAGGCACTACCTATATCTACGCGATTTTTAATGTAAAATATTAAATACTCAATATTACTGCATTTATATGTATGCAAAGCTATTTTATGAGTATTATAAGAAGAAACATGGTCCGTATTCCTGTTCTGTAAATCATTAATTATGATCAAAACAATATCTTGAATAAAATGCTGCCCAGCCGTTTATTCCTGCCGGAGAACTACGTGTGTTTACGATTTTCTCGGACATGCGCAATGCGATTCAGTTGAACGAAAACAAACTATTCGGGGCAATTCCGATAGTAAACAAATCGTTCGGAACTCTTCGCCAATCCGACGAGGAAGTTCCAGTTGTAAACGAATAAGATCGGAAAATCTCCGTCATCGGCTTGTCTAAAACAATTACGAATACAATTTCAAAAATCCGATCTTTTCATTCCTGTTTTTTTCCTAGCAAAACGCATATTACATTGGGTAAAACTATTGCCTTTTACCTTTTTCGTAGTCCTCTTTATGATTAAGTAAAGTTTATATCAATTGGTTGAATAACATATATAGGTAGAGCCTCTTTAAAAAACATAAAAAGAGAATTAAAATCTCTAAAAATGTGAATTAATAGATAAAAAGTGAGATATAGTGTCCTATAGAAACGACAGCGCCGGAACGCAATGGCATTTTAGGTCCGCACTTTACTGCAAACAAGGACTTGATAATACAATGAAAGATACAACAAACACAGAAAGGGTGGTGAAGACAGGGTTACCGACTTGGAACGGTCAGTAAGCAATAAGGCCTACTGGTTAGCTTGAATCGATTTTATATGCGCATAATTATCGCTATTATCCTGTCTTCAGCTCCCAAATAGCCAAGACAGTGTAAACAAAACTACATCCCATCAAAAAGAATTCTCTAAGTATAGTGTAAAAAACTACATCCCATCAAATGGAATTCTCTAACAATAAAGTCCTCATCCAGAGAAGCACACATTATCATTGATTCATGTGTACATCCACAATATCAAGTATGTCATTAAATGCGGCTGCCGTTGAACAAAAATACGAATCGTAGTAGACGAATTTTATTATCGACTGTTCGCATTGATAAATTACCAATTTCGTCTTAATGCAAGATTCATAAAATAGGTCTAAATGGTGGTTACAAACTGTCAGCAAAATGTACCTTAGTGGAATAACATTCTTACTGACAAATTAGGAAGCAAGGTATGCTGATATTTTCGATTGAACTTGATCGGTTAATGGTTGTATTAATTGCTGATGTCGGAAATATTACTCTTATCATTAATTAACGGGTAATATTGTATCCTCAATCGTCCACGACGACATGGATTCGATGTCGATTCGTGCTATAGGTTTTAAACAAGATAGTGAAAGACCTCGCACTTTGACAAAACATAAAAAAAATTAAAAATCATAAAAAAATACATGAAACGTGAAATATCCAAACTGCGATGTATTTTTTGCGAAGGACTAAGGTAAATAGCTTTTAAAGCCTTCTTCAAAATTTCGAAAAGGAAATTGGTTTCATCTACATTTCATTTTACGATTGTGATCAAAAACAATCTTCGTTAATCGATTATGATATATCTTTCACGCCTTTAGGCTTTAACTTAATATGGCGGCATTTTTGAGTCTGGTAATATGTTAACTCGAGTCTTCTTTAGTAATAAGATTATGTCAACTCCATATACTACCGCGTCACCTGGCGTATGTTCCAGTATAATTATTCATAAAGAAAATATTATTCTTGCTCACAAAACAATAAAAAAAAGTAAAAAAATACTTTAATGTCCTCTTTTAATGAGATGACAGTAGGGTTAGTGTGAGGTTTGGTGCACCCTAGAACCGGTTTAAACCCCCAGTGGCCTACTTTGCCACTGACCGTTCCTAGGCGGTAGCCCTTTTGTCAACCATTTGGCGTTTGCATTTATTATTACTTTTGCCTTCTCGTTTGTCTGTTTACGCGTTTGTTTCTGTGTTTTGTGGTTGACTGTCCTCCTTGAATGCTACTTTCCTTGTCCGATCCTCTTATATTTCTTAAGTTAATAAAATTAATCAATAATCATTGTTATAATCTAGGCTGAGTGAAGATCTTAATTGCTAAAATGACTTTGCAGAAGCAAATGTATCGATGGTATCATCGAACCTAGGAAGTATGTAGGAATTGTTCCTAGTTTTGTTGTTTAACTTCCTCCAATCAATACAAAAACGAAAGGCACCTGTTGTCTTCATTACACGTACAACATTGGAGGAGTATGGTGAGTCAGACTCACGAATGACACCAGCAGACAACATTTATTTAATGTGCTGCCTCACTTCTTCATACATAGCAGGGGGTATTCTTCTGTAAGGGTCTTTACTTGGGATATCATCTTGAGTTACAATCTTATGCTTAACTAGGTCAGTTTCCCAAGGTCAATGTTACTAGTAGCAAAGGCATTTTTCCAATTGCCTAACACTTGATGAAACCGAAGGATCTATTCCTCTGATAATCTTGATGTATCAATTTTGACACAAAGCTCTTCAAGAGATTAATCCTTAGAGATTTGACAAGGCTTCTGAGAAGCAAGATGATCAATGACCTTGTCCTTTGAGATTTCACAAATGTTGGCGGTTGTGGGCTTGAAATAAACAATATTTGCCGTCATATTACAAATTATAATTGGAACTTTGACAGTAGAACTGTCCGCGAAATCTTTCACTAGTCTCGGACTGATGGTATAACCAGAAGCATCCAATAGGGTTTCTGTAACAACAGTAGAAATGTTACTGTCAACATGTCTCGCAATTGCATTCGCAGTAATAGTTTTATAACATTTTACAGAAATAGACTTTCTACCACAAACTTTAACTGGAAATGAATTTAGATTTAACGAATCCATGGCAGAATGCCATTTTGGAGAAATGGGTTCAGAAATATCTGAAAACATGTCAGAAAATGATACAATCGCTCTACAGCGCCTTAAAATATTGGTTCCAACAATAACAGGACATGAACTGCTGAGTTCATTATCTGGAATAACAATGACTGAATTATCTAAATTAAAAGAAGAAAAAAATGGGAAACATATATAGGCTTCAAAATTACCTAAATAATTCAAAGCGTTTGCATCGGCAACTGATATGGACAAACCAAGGGAATCTAAGGAAAGTAACTCCGGATGGTATGGTAATGAATGCAAAGCTGATTTGGCAATAGTGGAGACCATACTCCCTGTGTCTATCAAAGCAGAAGTTGTTTGACCATGTACACTTACAAAATGTTGATTCTGACATCCCACAAACCTATTTAATAAGACATGTTAATCAATGGGCAGGCCTTCACCATCACTCATCTCTGTGCGGACCTCAACAGAGGTAGTTAAGCATTTGGGCTAACATGTGGGTTATAAAGAGAATTGTACTGTTGATTATACTGTCCTCTACCACGGTAACGACTTTGATAACCTGTATGACCTCTGTTTCCACTATTTGTAAAACTATTATAATTTGTAGTGGGTGTGGTAGGTAAGGGGCTAGCTGGTGTTTTATTGTTTGACAAGCCTGTAAAAGCTCCAATTGATGCTGGATTTTATTAAATGTCTGCTCAATCTTTCTCAATATCATCTAACTTGTTATCTATGGATGAGGATGCATTCAAGACAGACACATTCATTTCAGGGTCAACGGAAGAAATGGCTGCGGCCTGAACAGATGTTTTAAAATTGGACTAGGGAATACAAGTAGATCCTTTCTGTGTAATAATTTCTTTCTGTACCTCCTAATATTACTTCTCAGCTGCTCTTCATAATTAGGAATGGTGTCATACTTGTGCCTTGTCTGATTTTTTAATCTGTCTGAACTCAAAGAAGTCCAAAATGTATGCCTTACTAATTCATTTTTCGACTCTATTGGCCAATGACCATTATCAATATCAGTTTGCAAATTGGACTCTAACTTGCAGCTAAATGTAGTTAGAGATTCATCGGTTCTCTGCGAACAATTAAAAGATTCCTGCATGTGCATGCCTTTATTCGAAACATCACCAGACATGGCATCTAATTTCGAACAAATGTCTTCACTTGTTGCATGTTCCCCAATAGAAATCAGGAACTTACGGGCCGTGCTACACAGGGATCTCCTAATAGATTGCAAACAAGTACTAGGGGATATATTTGTGTCTGACATAATGCTCTCCACTCCATATAAGACATCACCTTTCTGGGTATGTTCATCCCAACTAAAGAAATATAAAAAGATCGGACAGGGAAAGTAGCATTCAAGGAGGACAGTAAACCACAAAACACAGAAAAAAACACGCAAACAGACAAACAAGAAGGCAAAAGCAATAATGAATGCAAACAACATCAAAAACACAAAAAGGGTTGACAATAGGGCTACCGCCTTGGAACGGTAACTTTGGAACATATGGGGCTTCTGACATGTACCTAGAATAATCATGGTGGTCAAGAATTGGACTGTCAGGTTAATGGTATGTCCTGGGTGTAGAAACATTCTTAGGGGTACCAGGGGAAGGGGGATTAAATAATGGTGAAGCTAAACTACTTCTTCGGGCTCTTCACATTCCTAAGTTCTTAATAAGGGTAATGACAATTTTATCTGAGGCTTTTAAAGCCAGAAACATCTCATCTTCACGCATAGATTTCCCAGTATGTTTTACCTTTCGAGCACTAATGGCTAAGGAGCTCTTTGCTGATTCACTCATTGTCAATTTAACCTAAGCAAAACTAATATCTCTTAGATTATATTAAGACAATAGTGTAAACAAATGAGTTAATCACACGCAACTAACTAGTGACACTTCAACTTGAAAACAGTTTTCGACTTCAACTGTAAAGCTACAAACTAATGGTTAAATCTAGTACTAATTAGGTATAGCATATAACTATTACATCAAAATATACCAGGCAGCTGCCTGTAATATAAACACAAGTCTAATTATATAAGAAAATAAAACAGAAATCTGCTGTATGGCGGCTGAAATTAACTATTTAATTTATTTCTATGTAAATGTTATCAATACTGCTAGCACCAGCTCCTGTAAATCATAATGTTACAAGACAATTACATGTATGACATAAATCATACTAACACAAAACATGTATATATTTTCAAACTCTAAACTTCTTAACTCAAACTCTAAACTCAACTCTAAACTTCTAAACTCAAACTCTAAACTTCTAAACTCCCAACTTTAAACTCAAACTCACCAATCAGTCAATCACACAAATATCTTTTTAAAATGGTGATATTAATATAAATGCTTTAGTATAGAAGACCGAAAGAAGGAAAATAAACGTCATACGGATTAAGTAATAAACCTTAAATTCTACTTTCTTTTTCCAGAACCTGTAACTAGACTCTAACAACCCGTATAACCTGTATAATTATTATATCAATATCAATATATATTTCACGACAATTTCACTATTCAATTAACTGCAATAGTATATAACAGCCAATACAAATACAGAATGCACTTCTGTGTATACTCAATATCAATGTACAACTCAATTGTTCATATAAATTATCACAATACATTTTGACAATTCAACACTGTTTACAAAAATCAAATGTAGGTCATAATTGTTTTTATCACACTTTTTTGGCCTTCATCTTTCAAAACACTATGTAAAAGATCACTTGTGCTGTAAATTTCTAAACAAATTCAACGCGAGAGTATCAACATACCATATAATCACATCTCATATACATTAATTTACTTGATTCAACAAGTTTTCAAACTTGAAAATGAAAGTATAACTCGTTGCGATAAACAGAGAACTCCGTTATCTATACAATGAATGAAATTCTAAAGACTTCGCGTGACCCAATTAGCTGAGAGGTTTACACAAACCACGTTTTGGAGAGTGTACTCTGAGAATTGATTTACATAATCTGGTCTAAAATTATATAAATTCACTATAAGATGGTGAAATTTCTCAACGATTTATCTATCTAGCTAAGTCAGTTGAAACCTAAGTCCGAAGGATTAATCGCTAACGAGAAATATACCTTTAACTTGCGTAAAGCGGAAACAAGCAGCGCTCGTGAACTGAGATATCACGTGGGCTCTAACAACTTCTAGCGACAAAATGATCTCATGTCAGTAGACAAACTTTATTAATAAGTTTTAACTGAATAAATTAAATGTTGAAACATTTACTTACAGGTTTTTCCTAAACAGTCCATTTTTTCACATATAAACAGTAACACACACAACGCAACATATTTTTCAAAAGAAAATAGTTCGTCACAAACACATATCACTACGCATCATGTCACTGTTCTTTCTCCTTCGGGTCTTCTTCTCTCCTTCCCGAAAACAAAGTGTCTGTCCACTTGACAGCAGTTTATTATATTCTCATTGTGGATCCACACTTACAAAATAGGCCTCGTAGAATAAGCAAAAACAAATCCCGAACTAGCACAGTTGACAATACATCGTTGGCGATCGCGAGCCGGCGAATCGATTCTCTGGTGACGATTCTATGGATCTGATCCCCAAGTATCGGTAGTCTGCTCTGAACTTCAGTCTAAGTTCTGGTTTAAAGAATTCCCCCAATCAACATCAACTATGTTAGAGTTTACTTGTGCTGTAAATTTCTAAACAAATTCAACGCGAGAGTATCAAAATACCATATAATCACATCTCATATACATTACTTTACTTGATTCTAAAAGTTTTCAAACTTGAAAATGAAAGTATAACTCGTTGCGATAAACAGAGAACTCCGTTATCTATACAATGAATGAAATTCCAAAGACTTCACGTGACCCAATAGCTGAGTGGTTTACACAAACCACGTTTTGGAGAGTGTACTCTGGGAATTGATTTACATAATCTGGTCTAAAATTATATAAATTCACTATAAGATGGGGAAATTTCTCAACGATGTATCTATCTAGCTTAGTCAGTTGAAACCTAAGTTCGAAGGATTAATCGCTAACGAGAAATATACTTTTAACTTGCGTAAAGCGGAAACAAGCAGCGCTCGTGAACTGAGATATCACGTGGGCTTTAACAACTTCTAGCGACAAATATTCTCATGTCAGTAGACAAACTTTATTAATAACTTTTAACTGAATAAATTAAATGTTGAAACATTTACTTACAGGTTTTTCCTAAACAGTCCATTTTTTCACATATAAACAGTAACACGAACAACGCAACATATTTGTCAAAAGAAAATATTTCGTCACAAACACATATCACGACGCATCATGTCACTGTTCTTTCTCCATCGGGTCTTCTTCTCTCCTTCCCTAAAACAAAGTGTCTGTCCGCTTAACAGCAGTTTATTATAGTCTCATTGTTGATCCACACTTAAAAAATAGGGCTCGTAGAATAAGCAAAAACAAATCCCGAACTAGCACAGTTGACAATACATCGTTGGCGATCTCGAGCCGGCGAATCGATTCTCTGGTGACGATTCTATGGATCTGATCCCCAAGTATCGGTAGTCTGCTCTGAACTTCAGTCTAAGTTCTGGTTTAAAGAATTCCCCTAATTAACATCGTTTTTCGTCGGGGAGCCATTGTAGACCGGGTGTTAGAACAACGAAGCTAACTCATGTTCTCAGACAATATTTATTTGTTGGTAAGGCATCAATTTAAAACATACAACATATATAAAGTAACATTCAAACACAAGTACATGCAATTCATACAATACTTAATTCACAACGCGACAAATTCAC
The DNA here is from genome assembly GCA_037043455.1 of Cyrtodaria siliqua. Taxonomy (NCBI): domain Eukaryota; kingdom Metazoa; phylum Mollusca; class Bivalvia; order Adapedonta; family Hiatellidae; genus Cyrtodaria; species Cyrtodaria siliqua. Next base: position 9,753 of record JAWPHD010007371.1, read on the forward strand.
AATGCAATTATTAAATATATTAAATATTAAATTATTACCAGAACTTTAGCTGTTATATTATTTATATATTTCTTGTGAAGGGAATACTTGCCAGAATAGAATATTACTTAACTGTATAAGTATAGATATATTGACAACAGTTTTGCAACTTCTTGCTACTGTGACTTTCGACGAACTGTGCGAAGAGATGGAAATACGGTGCGGGATTATATTTAAGAGCATTTAACACATGCACGGGTGACTTCAGTGAAAATTTACTCATTCATCATTCTCTCATTCACTGAACATACACTTATCTACTAAACTATCCATTCACATACTACAAAATATGTTTTGATACAACCCCTAGCAAATATATTGTACAATGCAGTGTGGTACGCTGTACGCTGTAAATATACATGGACGAGACAGAACATAAATATAAAATGATATAAGATATAACACTGGCTAATTTATATCAATGAAAGTTCTGACATGTTTGAAAATCACCCATATCGGATAAAATACGTCAAGAGTTATTGCCCTTGGTGTAATGGAAAATCCTATGTTTTACCTTGTGAACACTCTATACCCTTCATTTTGCCTCCGATCTTTTCCAAACTTTGCCAGAATTGTTATATTATTGAAAGCTCGAACAAGTTCTCAAATCACATATATCAGATAATAAATGTCAGAGTTATTTCCCTTGATTTAATGTAAAATCCTATATTTTGCCTTGTGAACGCTCTAGTAACTTCATTCTGAATTTGATAGTTTACCGAACTTGGCCAGGGTGTTTATATTAATGAAAGCTTGAACAAATTTGACAACTACCCATATTGGATAATAAACGTCAAGAGATAGTGCCCTGGATTTATTGGAAAACCTGTATTTTGCCTTGCAAACACTTTAGCACCTCCATCTTTCATCTAGAGTTATGGCCCTTGAATGTTTGAAATGTTTCCAGTCAAGCCAGTAGAGCGATACATGCCCTCCTGGGCATCTCGATTAGTGAAATGCCGGAATTACTAAAGAGACGAAGTCATGCACTTCAACGGGTGTTTGTGGCATCGGATCCTACAGTACACGGGTTTAATTTCAATGGGTTGAAATTTCACGAAAATATTATATCAGACATTTCGCGTGGGTACTTTTTCGCGATTATAGTACCCGCGGTGAAATCTTTGCGATTTACATAATGGAAACATTAAAATCTGTTTTTCATTTCTTCATTAAACCCAATTGTTTGATTTGCACATGTAATGAAATCGCGTTCTTCCAAACACTCTATTTATTGGTACACGATCATTACACGATGCGTAAACGCCACATGCATATGTCCCGCATTTTACCCCCTTATTAAATACTGTAGGTGTGACACACAATCTCAGACCTGGGGTCAATTACATGGCAAAGTAATTAATTAAATTACACATTACAGTGTATAATTTCAATTAATTACATTATATATATATATATATATTGCAAGGTAATTAATTAAAGTACAATTACTTTGCCATTGTAATTAATTAAATTGCACATTACATTACACATGTATACTCATTTCTGACAGATTCACATTATTATACTTGAGCATCTTAATACTTCAAAGTTCATGTTTGTTAGAGATCAAACTTTTCATATTATTTGGTGAATAGAATTATCGTACTCTTTTTTTTGCTAAAATAATCATGTTGAAAAATAATCATGTATAGGTTTATAACATAACCGTAAAATAATTTGACCAGAGGAATGTTGATTGGAGTTTTAACTGTATAACTTGACTACAATATGACTAAAGTACAATATTTCTCACCTATTATTACGTTCAATAACTGTTTGGTCAGACTACTATAGATTAATAAGACAATAAAGAGACAATTATATCTTTGTCCCAGTTTACACACTTTATAGAACTGTCATTTAATGTTGTTGCGAACACAGTCTATTGTTTGCTGAGAGCACAGTCTATTGTAATACTTGATTTTCTTCACATAATCATGAAGGGTTAGGGTAACCATATGTAATTGAATGTAATTGAAAATAAATGTCAATTACACATATTTATCCTCACGCTTTTTTAAAATAAAGGAGTATGGGGATATTGCTAACGCTCTCTTCCTAAACCACATTGCGGAATTCAACAAAATTTAGTGTATTACTTTCCCACATCTTAACGACGTGCAAGAGCAACAATATTTTTGGCTCCGCCCAGGGGTCAAAAGGTCGAATACACTAAATTTCAACTACACTATTATTTTTAAATATTTTTACACATAACTTGGTATGTGTGCACATCTATTTAAGATACACAACATATCAAACGGATTTTTAGTTTCAACATCCGCTGTGCGCCCGAGGTGTGGACGAAAGTCATCAGAGTAAAACAAATAGTTTATGAATACAGAATACAATTATTTTTCACTTATTTCGCCCGTGGGGCCCTAGGGCAGTGTCTCTTCTATGACAGATTCGCATATCAAATAAGTTTTTATTTCAACCACCGACTAGTGGTCTCTGTCCATTTTTTTAAATTCGTCCTTAGTAAAGACTCAGACTCGTCATGGGTTAATCTATGTATTTACATGAAAATTCGCGAAATTATATAAGTAAGTAAGTACATCTTTTATTACAGTGACATGTGTATATGTACAATTTATAGTTATTAAATTACAAAGGAATATTACACCCGGCCCGATACACCAATACGTCACTTTGAATATAACATATAACATATGGTATATTATCACAACTATTTTATAATTAGTTAACTTAATTAAATTATTAAGTGAAATCAGAATATGTGATCAATACATAGATAGAATAAACAAATACATATTGGTCGCGCATGCTAATAAGGCCCACTAAAACACAAACATAAACAGTAGTTATCGTTTAATCGATAAGTCTTTGCCTGTATACACGTATATCAATATAATTGTTTTGCTTAGCCATAACAGAGCCCGAGATAGTTAAATGGAAAATAATTAAATATACCACGAATCAATATAATAATATTGGATGGGGATTATCTTCGCCACGTTGTCAGATTCGGAAATATTAACCCGTATACAGTATTTTCCACATAATTTAAACTCATCGGTATTGATGGGCTCGTGAATATTACCCTTTATACACTTTTTTCCCATAATTTAAACTCATCGGTAGTGATGGACTCGCGAATATTACCCTGTATACAGTATTTTCCCCATAATTTAAACCCATCGGTAGTGATGGGCTCGCGAATATTATCCTGTATACAGTAGTTTCCCCATAATTTAAACTTATCGGTAGTGATGGGTTCGCGAATAATACCCTATATACAGTATTTTTCCCATAATTTAAACTCATCGGCAGTGATGGGCTCGGGGGTATTACCCTGTATACAGTATATTCCCCATAATGTTAACTCATCAGTAGTGATGGGCAATTACTTGCAATTCACAACCGATCATCTATTATAATCGGTTGGATGCAACCAACTGATGATCGGTTATTATCGGTTGTCCAATACAATAAACACCGGTTAAAACTCCTCGAGACCATGACAATTTGTTCCTTATATCCGGAGTTTGTTATATCCGTATAACTAGTTACTTGTGACCGTAATTTGTATAGCGAACATAATTATATAACGAATCTTCTGAATATTCTTCAGTGCTAATCTGAATATACCATTTATCAGGAAACTGACCATTGATATGTCAAATTAATTCTTCAGAAAGTTATGAAAGTCGAGCACCTATTGCTGGATTAACCAATCATAATGTGTGTCATATGATGTCTTATAGAGGAAACATGCGTTTTGCCTAATTAAAGCAAATTATAACCATTGACCAGTTCTTGACAAAAACATTTACAAATGCATATTCTTCTAAAATTAGACACCCGACAATTGTTTGGTAGTTTCGTTTTCACTTTTAATCGGGTACAAACAATCTTTCCAATTTCAGTTGTTGTTTGTACAAGTTAATAAAAACAGTACTCCTCGGTGTTGTTTCAAATATACCATGAACATTTAATTACCTCAATTATCTTCTCAGATGTCATAAAGTTAGTCCCCTATTCAGTCGAGACCTTTTAATTGTCACCCGATTGTATTTTTAAGCATCACGCGTGAAAACCGACTGATTACCGGCTTGCCATACAATCGGTACATGCTAATCCTGTTGATTCGTATTCGGGGACCAGTCAATAAGTGTCGCTTACTAGTAGACATGACATTTGTTTCAGTTCTCTATAACAGATGAAATTTCAATGCATTTTTTTTCACTTTGGGACAGAAAAAAATGTTCCTTATATGCGATAATTTGTTATAACTATAACCGGGTTCGCTATAACCATATTTTTTATATAGAATAAATAAGGGCGAAGATCGGGCCATTGAAACGTGTTCGTTTTAATCGGTAATTCGCTATATCCGTGTTCGCTATAAGTGAAAAAAGATTATGACAATGGACCTAAGGAAACGGCCAAGCACGACACATACGAAATATTGCAGTCTCGGTTTGATTGAGACTGCTAGCTACCGCTCACGCCCTCTAGCCCCGGGTTGAGCAGAACTCAATATTCATAAAATCAAAAGTACACAATTTTAACCATCCCGAAGATGGCATGCCTACGGCGGTGGAGTTTACAATAGTAAGGATATTTCCAAATATAAATGTAATTTAAGGACTCTTCTGCGACAAGGACTATCACAACCTTACTTCTATGGTGATGTAATTTATAAACTTCGTAAGATTCCTGGTCATGATCACTTTCATACTCTCTTTGTTAAACTTGTTAACAAATTTATCAAAAGAGGTTATGACCCTATCATTTTGCAACGTACTGCATGCTTGGTGGTGTACTCTTTTACAGTTCGCCACTATGCTTTCCTCTTTAATTGTACGATGACCGGACAGGCTGTGGACCCTATGATGACGCCTACCTAAAGCCCATTGGGACGGTGGCGTTTGATGTTTGTCCAAGATCTTTCTTGTCGTGCCCTTAATGGTGTATACTCTTACTGCTCTGGCTTCTGCCTAGTCATTGAGTACCTTCATTGTGGCTTTCTAGGCTATTGTTTTTGGTATTATATTTACACGAGCATATTTGTGTTTTTCTTATATTGCCTATTGATGCTTCCTTGTTGGTTAGAGATTAGATCATGGCGGGGATTTCTTTATTTACACTGTCCTGTTTTAATGGGATGACAGTAGGGTTAGAGTGAGGTTTGGTGCACCCTAGAACCGGTTTAAACCCCCAGTGGCCTATTTTGTCACTGACCGTTCCAAGAAATATAAAAAGATCGGACAGGGAAAGTAGCATTCAAGGAGGACTGTCAATCACAAAACACGGAAACAAACACGCAAACAGACAAACAAGAAGGCAGAAGCAATAATAAATGGAAACGACATCACAAACACAAAAGGGTTGACAATAGGGCTACCGCCTTGGAACGGTCAGTGGCAAAATAGGCCACTGGGGGTTTAAACCGGTTCTAGGGTGCACCAAACCTCACACTTACCCTACTGTCATCCCATTAAAACAGGACAGTGTAAATAAAGAAATCCCCGCCATGATCTAATCTCTAACCAACAAGGCAGCCAAGGCGGTAGCCTTATTGTCAACCCTTTTGTGTTTGCGATGTCGTTTACTTTTATTATTACTTTTGCCTTCTTGTTTGTCTGTTTCCATGTTTGTTTCTGTGTTTTGTGGTTGACTGTCCTCCTTGAATGCTACTTTCCCTGTATAATCTTTTTATATTTCTTAATACAGCCGCATTTCAGAAACTAGATACATCCTGTAAATAAACATTGATTCTTTTTATTGCTCCTTTATAAAATGCATTACTTTATCATTTACTTTACATTAATGATTATATGAATTGAAATTTAATTTAAATAATTGTAAATTCAGTAAAATGTTTTATTTTCATTTTCAACTGTAATAAAAGAAAGCATTGTGTAGACTTTCATAATCGATTATCTTAATCGAATGCCTAAAAAACCGATTATCAGTTACAATCAATTAATCCGTACATCACAAGGCGTCGGGTCCTATTTTTCCCCTAGTTGTCCCATAATTTAAACTCATTCCTATCTATAAATTAAAAATCCCATGAAAATAAAATAAGAAAGATAGAAGCTTTGAACAGTTCAGAGAAGGCACGGATTATACTGATATGTCTTACTCTGGGGAACTAAATTAAAATAGTTTGAAGTTTGATTGCTCAGATGAATGTTTTCCACAAATGTTTTGCATTATACAATTATGTGGTTCTTTGTACCTATCGACCGAGGACGTATTGACCAAATCAAGTTATAAGTTGTTCTGAAAATGTCCCTCATCATGCCGTCCGTGGATTTCGAGTGAGGGATAGGACTTCCCAACCCACTGATTCGGGCACCTTCCATAGAGCATGGTGCATAGGTTGGGCAGCCGACTCCCCCACTGCAGTACCATAGCCAGCACCACTCAGGACCCAGCTACAGTTTCTGAGGAAGGGGACCCGTAAAAAGTCACCCCTCCACCAAGAGTCGAATACGCCCATCGGTTATTATGGAGGATGGTGAAGCTCAATCTCTCAAGGGTTACCGCTCAGGTCAGCGAAATCGTCGAAAATGTATGCACAACAAAGCCCGCTCCTCCATCATCTGGTTTATGTGGTTTTCATCCGTCATATGCCGTGGCGCGATGTACGTTTCGGACCCGTTCCGAACCATAGGTCAAGTCGACAATCGTGCTTACTCATGCGTAAAATGTTGAAGATGACTAAAGGTTAAAGATGGCCCTCTTTGCTTCCTCGTATAGCATGTGTGTTTAAGTTGGTACGTTTAAGTGCCCATCTTCCCACGTAACTCCGGTTTCCAGGGCTAAAGCCAATAGTTCCGCCGTACACCGTCCGTCGAAGCGTGGGCTGGAGAGCGCGCAGGCAGCTCTACCCCCCAGGGCATCTGTACTATCCGAGGATATCTGCAGGATCGCTTGGTTATCCCAATAGCTGAACTATGAGTTGATCTAAAAGCTGTAGCATTATGGTGGTGGTAGGTCAACGTAGTGGGATAACTGTGTCATACAGCCACCGTTGCTCCAGCAGGCCGCCTGCGGGTGGTTGGAGGTCCGTAACATCCGTCGAGAATGGCCCCCTCCTAGTGTGTCCACTGCTCTGCGGCTTCCATGATTTTGTGTAGCCATATGTTGGTTTTGTTATAACAGATCGCTTCATTAAGGTACTCTCCACACAGCACGGCCCCGATTTTACACGGCACCGATCTCGCCATCTGTGTGGATATTCGCTATGTACGACTCTGCATAACGCTCATATTGTCTACCGGGAGTGTATAGTTTACTCCACTGGCTAGAAAATAGCGCAGGCCCCGATCTACGCTTGGAGGGCAAATAGAGTGTCGGACAATAGAACCGGCATATTTGCTTTCTTGCTTCATCATGCTTAATCATGCGAAAACTTTTGAAGATGGCCGTGTGTTACACAGGAAATACATAGCCCCTCGAGGGCTATGTACTCGTATAGAACTACGCTAAGATGTGAGTTAACAAATTCACGCCCTCGCTGCGTTCTATTACTCTGCACAACCAATAATACTCAGTTGTTACCAAGTACCTAGAACCCATCCATAGTTGGAGTATGTTCCCCACCCACCATGAAACTTTAGTGGTGGACACCTCGTGGGTAACGGATAATCCTTATTGATTCCAAGGTCACAAGGTCAAAGTCACAGGAGATTGTTATGTGAAAACCTTATCTGCGCTCTAACTCGAGAACCGTGTAACCTAATAATATGAAACTTTAGTGGTGGACACCTCGTGGGTCAAGTATGATATCTGTTGATTTCAAGGTCAAAGGTGAAGGTCACAGGAGTTTGTTATTTGAAAATCTTGTCCGCGCCCTAATTCCAAAACCGTATAACGTAGGAAGATAAAACTTTACTGGTGGACACCCCGATGATTCCTATTAATTTCAAGGTCAGGAGCTTAAAGGTCAAGGTCACAGTGGTCCACAATGTGAAAACTTGTGTAAGACGTGTATGGAGTATTATGTGCCATTTGTGGTGTTCTTGTTAAAAACCATAGACAAATTGGCCATGAACTTGTGATTTATAATGGCCCGAGCAAAATTATCATAGCACAGTCCAAAAATGAAGTTTATATATCCTTTAATTTTGAAAATGACCTTTATGTGTGTTTATGGTATCTACTACCATCAAATTCATTTAGACAAACACTGAGTGACATTAATTTCTATGATACAATAATAGAAAATATTATACAAATACAGCATGCTACTAATGATAATTGTTATTTCATGGTCACTGGTGATCTTAATATCGCTTCGAACAAGATGTAACTAAAACTGCCAAACTTATGAATGCAAAGTTAAAGAACGCGAAATTGTATTGGAAATTATTAAAAGAGTCGGTCTCTCCCACGAAACCTTATAATATAACAGCATATATACGTTCGCAACCTACTTTAAAGCAATTAATAACCCAAATGACCTATTTTTTCAAGCTGATGATGATGTACTACATTTTAATGAGCGATTTTTAAATTCAGAATGCGATATCATGTTCGTTGAATTAAATGTCGCAATACTGCTGAAATTAAAAAGGAAGTCTCCCATCTAGGTCAAAGTAGGAGTGGAGGGCCAGACAGGCTAATAAATGAGTTTTACATACATGGTATAAACGACCTTATGCCGTATTTAAACAAATTAGTTAATACGATTCTCGATGTTGGATATTTCCGAGAAACCTGGAGCGAAGGTTACATTGTACCAATACACAAACAGGGAAGCACTAACAATGTGAATAACTTTAGAGGTATTACATTACTGAGTACACTAGGAAAACTGTTTACGCGCATTTTAAATAATAGACTTACGACGTGGGCCGAAAACTATAGTGTATATATCGAGGCACAGGCCGGTTCTAGAGCAGGCATGAGCACTGCTGATAATATATTTGCCCTGCACGGTATTATTATACAAAGGTGAACAATTATTCTGCGATTTTGTTGACTTTACAAAGGCCTTTGACTATATAGTACGTGAAAATGTCTGGTATAAATTAATAAAACTTGGCATTAGAGAGAAAATATTAAATGTTATCCGTTCAATGAACAACCATGTTAAATCAGAGGTTAAGGTTAATACAACACTAAGTGATGCATTTGAATGTTGCTTAGGTGTACGTCAAGGTGAAAGCCTGTCGCCCTTTTTATTTTCCATGTATTCTAATGATCTGGAAGAGGAATTTTATCTTAAATGATCTAATGGAATTGACATAGACACGCTCAAAATATCCTTTTTATTATATGCAGATGACATAATTATATTTGGTAAAAATGCCGATGAACTTCAAACAAATCTTAATATATTTCACGAATATTGTAACCGTTGGTAATCAACTGTTAACGCTGAAAAAACAAAAGTAATAGTATCAGAAAAGGTGGAACGCTAGCCCGAAACCTTAAATTTAAATACGGGGACACTTTAATTAACATTGTCAACAAATTCTCTTATTTAGGGGTAGTATTTACATCCGGTGGTTCGCTTTCTGAATGTCAGGCAACGCTTTCCGGTCAAGCACATAAGGCAATTTTCAAATCAAATAAATACCTATAAAGGTTTGTTAACATATCCCCGAGACATACAATTGATTTATTTGATAAGCTGGTCACACCCATACTAAATTATGGTAGCGAAGTATGGGTTTTTTGTAAAGCAAATCAGATTGAACGGGTACATATGCAATTCTGTAAGTCTCTGCTTGGGGTGAAAACGTCTACTCAAAATGGTTTTATTTACGGTGAACTAGTTAGAATTGACCATCACACAAGACGGTTGTATATTATTATCAGATACTGGTTAAAAGTTATAAATGCACGGGAGCATAAATATATAAGCAGTGTATATAACATGATGTTAAACGATCTAAATGATAGACCGAATAAAACGAACTGGGCCTCTTTGGTGCGATACACATTATCTTCAATCGGATTTTACGAAGTTTGGTTAGCACAAAGTGTAGGGAATATTAATGCCTGTCTATCTGTATTAAAACAGCGTCTCAGTGACAACTTTATACAACATACTGTTAATATTACAAAATTCCGCAAAGCTCTTACACAGTTAAGGGTATCATCCCACAGATTAGAAATTGAGGCTGGGCGTTGGACTAAACCACTATTTACTCCTAGAGAATATAGGTTATGCAAGACATGCGCGGTATTAGAGGATGAGTTTCATTTTCTTCTCGAGTGTCCAATATATGATCATTTTAGAGCTGAATGCATAAAGCCATATTGTACTAAAAAAAGAATGTTCAAATCAATTCAGTTATTACAATCAAATAATAAACAAAACATTTAGCCGCTTACACGTTTAATAGTTTTAAAACTTGAAATTAATTACTATTTGCATCTTAGTTTATAAACAGATTTTATGTTAAACAGTTGTAACTTATGAACTAGTTATCCTTTTCGATTTTATTTCTTTTTTACCATTGACCACGAAAACCAGTGTAAACGATCCCTTGTTGTAAATATTAGAATATATGTCAAACACGAAGAAATCCAGACAGGATTAAGTATTATTGTTAATGTTATCCGCTTACCGCGAGCACTCGCGTATTATGACATGAAATCCCCGTGCAGTAAATCCTTTCCATGAGGTTGCGTGAACTCTTTTGAACTTTGAATAAGATGTAATACCTAACTATTTGCTTTACGTAAAATATTGTGCATTTGTTTAAATTTGATAGAGCTCTTTTGAAGTTTAAAAACACAAATTATTCACTATTTTGTTTCACATTGTCTGCTTAAACATGTTGATATATTTTTGTATTGCTTCTTTGACATTACAGTAGTTCACCATAATTTTGATATGCATACACTGTTGTATTTTATATAAACTGTATGTTTTTGTAGCACTGTCCGCCATAACGGAGTGTTTTAGTAAACGTTTATTTGTCTTTGCACAAGGGTCATGTTTGACCTATTACATTTGATTACATTGATGTACACATTGTAAGGTTCATGGAGGATGTCCTCGAACCTCCATGGATCTAAGGCACAATAAAAGTTCTTCTTATATAACAGTGGACGTATACTGGTATGGCTCTGTCTGTCCGTCCGTCCGTCCGTCCGTCCGTCCGTCCGTCTGTCTGTCTGTCTGTCTGTCTGTCTGTCTGTCTGTCTGTCTGTCTGTCTGTCTGTCTGTCTGTCTGTCTGTCCGTAGACAATTGCTTGTCCACGCTATAACTCGAGAACAATGTAAGGTAGGAACATGCAACTTTAATGGTGGACACCTCATGGGTCAAGGATGATACATATAGATTTCAAGGTCACAAGGTCAAGGTCACATGAGTTTGTTATGTGAACACCTTGTCTGCGCTGTAACTCGAGAACCGTGTAACGTAGAAACACGAAATTTTTAGTGGTGGACACCTCGTGGGTCAATAATGATCCCTATTGATTTCAAGGTCACAAGGTCAAGGTCACATGAGTTTGTTATGTGAACACCTTGTCTGCGCTGTAACTCGAGAACCGTGTAACATAGAAACACGAATTTTTTAGTGGTGGACACCTCGTGGGTCAAGGATGATCCATATAGATTTCAAAATCACAAGGTCAAGGCCACAGGAGTGTGTTATGTGAAAACGTTGCTTGCGCTGTAACTAGAGAACCGTGTAACGTAGTAACATGAAACTTTTAGTGATGGACACCTCGTGGGTCAAGGATGATCCCTATTATTTTCAAGGTCACAAGGTCAAAGGTCGAGGTCACAGGAGTGTCTTATGTGAAAACTTTATCCGCGATCTAACTCGAGAATGACATGACGGGCGTATTATGTGCAGTTTGCGGTGCTCTTGTTGCAATAATTTAGAGTACGGATATAGGAAAATTCAAACCCAAAGTCAATATGTAAACAGTACTAAAGCTTTTTGAAAGGGCCCTTAAAGTGTGCAGAAGCAAAATGGGCATTCTGTGTTACTTTTGTACTTCTTATATGAATTGGGACTGATTTCGGTTGACAAAGTGACGACTGAAAGGGTAAATGCTATAAACATCCAGAAATCATCATTGATTACTGTGAAGAAATGTTCATGGCCCACGCCCAATTTTCATGGCCACGGCCTATAGCTTCATCGTTAATTTAGCACACTGCTACCAATTGTATTTTATTAGAACAGTTCTGTTTCAGAATTTATGTGTTGAGTGGGAAAGTTTCGAACTATTGTATCTACTTCTTTATTTCATATGAGAAACAATATGTTCGCGTTTAACCAACAAGATGGGGTTTCATTTGGAACGATTTATATTTTCAGAAATGGACTGGATAGATATTAGTGACTGTTCATAGAAAAACAATCTCTGTACCAAGCTTAAGAGGACTCCGTGGCCTAGAAGAAATATGTCCCATACAGATCAATTGAAAAACCCACGTCACAGGAATTGGGTGAAAGGTGGACTTACTTTCAAGTATTTGAAACAGGGAATTATATCAATGGTGAATGATCAGGTAAGGCAGCAGCATAATGATATTTTGCAACACATTGCTGGCCATCCTCTAATATCCAGTGTTTCCTGTAGTCAGTGTACAACAGAGAATGTAGCACCATGCTCATCTGCTCAAAAAACAATATGCATTGGTGGGAAAGCAATGTGTAAATACCATGACCCACATGATGCAGATAGAACATTCAGACCCTGTCCCAATGGGATATGTGACAGAATAAGTACCCAAATCATAATAGATCACTGTTACGAAAAGCCACAATGGATCAACACCGACGCTAAACAGTGGACCACCAATTACTGGGAGATTGGTAAATGTTATATGCCAAGTATCGGCCACAGTCTTCAGTTAACTGCAGCTGATGCTGACTGTGCAGCTCTTCTGAATGTCATCATTAATAACAGCTGTTTTGCTCATAATAAACTGAGTCTATCAATAGATCACACCAACCAAACAGATGCTGTACATAAGGTAATGATTGAAGAATATTATTATGTTTTATACTTTCAATATTATGCAATGTTTAGTTTACTGATTTTCAGTACATTGATCCTTCTGGATTATGATATTAGACGATATTTCAAATAATGTGATGCTTGCTCGGATTTAACATTCTGGTTTGTATAGAACTGATTAGAACAATATTTCAGTTATATCACATGTTGTTGTGTTTTAGATTATACATGTATATAACAAAATGCTGGAAAATAACACCTAGAATTTGACTAAAATTAAATCACAGGTTCCTTAGAATGTCACCATAATTAGCTGATGCCTTTTCTCAAGGTCATAGACTTCCATACTTAGTATAGTATCTGATCTGGCAATCTAGGACCGGTTACTTATAATTTTTCTGGAAAGCTCTTCAAGGTCATTGACCTCTAATCTGTAAGTGTTTGAAGAAATAGTGGGGATCATGAACTCCTGCCCGTCCCTCCGTACGTCCGTGTGTAATGTCGCGTAACTCCTCCTAAACCACTGGGCAGAATTCAACCAAATTTAGTGTATGACTTCCCCACATCATAACGACGTGCAAAACCAATATTATTATTTACTTCGCTCCAAGGGGCCCGCCCCAGGGGTGAAAAGGTCAAATAAACAAAATATTCAGCTACATTATTATCTTTCAATATTTTTACATACAAATTGCTATACAAGTATATACCCATTTTTATAAGATACACAACATATCAAACAGGTTTTTTATTTCAACCTCCGATGGGCGACCTGGGGTGAGGCGGATGTCTTCGGGGGTCAATTTTTTTTATCAATGTGTCTTAAATTCAACGAACCTTTGTTTATGACATCCCCACATCATAAAGGCATATGAGATAACATTGTTTTTGACTCCACCCCAAGAGAATGCCCCAGGGGTCAAAAGATCAAATATACTAAAATTCAAATAACTATTATTTTTTAATATTTTTACACACAACTTGGTCTATATATAAGATGCACAACCTATCAAACTTTTTTTTATTTCAACGTCCGATGTGCGACCAGGGTTGGGGTGTATGTCATCGGGGGTCAAATATATACTTTTTATTATGTCTTAAATTCAACCAAACTTTGTGTATGATTTCCCCACATCATAAAGACATGCAAGATAAACATTATTTTTGGCTCCACCCCTAGGGGCCCGCACCAGGGGTCAAAAGATCAAATATACTAAAAATTCAACTAACCTATTATTTTTTAATATTTTTCCACATAACTTGGTATTATACTCATCTACACTAAACCAGATTGCTAAATACCTACCTAAGAATATGTCAATAATATTCTCATTATTTGGTGTATTTTGAGCTTGATTAGAGATACGGTTAAACTGCAAAATAACGAGTGTAAATCGTCTGCTCTGATTGCATGAACATATTTTAAAACTGGGTATATAGGATTTTATTAAGGACTTCGAATTAGTGAAGCTTTCGATGTTCTTAATTCTAAAATATGCCAGTTGAAATTATTTTGACATCATGTTTTACTAGCACTACCACTACAAATGCGTTTGCACAATAAATTTTCGAAATATTTAATGTTAAAATGAGATATAGGGTCCTATAGAAACCACAGCGTCCGAGCGCAATGGCATCGTAGGTCCGCACTGTACTGCAAACAAGGACTTGAAAATACAATGAAAGAGACAAAAAACAACAGAAAGGGTGTTGAAGACAGAGTTACCGACTTGGAAAAGTCAGTAAGCAATAAGGCCTACTGGTTAGCTTGAATCGATTTTATATGCGCACAATCCTCGCTAACGCTGAATTACAGTTACTTAAAATTCAAACAATATTCAATTTAAAGGGAGATAATTTAAGATTATCCATATTTCATTTTTTTATAGACGGAGAATCTGCGATAAATGGGTCAAATGTTTATGTTTTTTTCTATTAGTTCATACCAATTTTAAGAATTTTATATCTTTAAGCGATCTTTGACTCATGTTATGTGTTTTATCAGCACATTTCATGTTTTCATATAAAGTGCAGGTAACTCTCAAACGATGTACAATTTAAACAAAAAATAAATGCTTTATAAACTATGGGTCAAAACAAAATACTTATCACATATTCTATTCTAAAATATATTTAAAATAAGAAAATTAGTTAAGATACAAAAGTGAGTAATTAGGAATTATGTTCAGTGTATATAAGATACACAACATATCAAACGGTTATTTTTTATTTCAACTTCTGATGTGCACCCGGGGGATAGGGCAGAGGTGATCATTTTCAAATATATTTGTGTTTAATTAGGTTTAAATTCAACCAATTATTTTTTAAGAAAATGTGAGATCATGTATTCATGTAGAGATTTGAAACGATATATCATCACAGATGGTCATTAGCCTTTTCGAAACTTTTATGCGACGTTCAGAAGCGGAGCTAGGGAAGATAATCCACGCATCTCTGAAATGCACTTGAAAAAGGTGGGGATCTGCGACCGTCCCCATCGACTACAACTAGTTTATGTTTAAACTAGCATATTGCTAGTACGACTATTACGTATAATAGACCATGGGCTACTCAAATTTTCGGTACCAACTCAGCTGGCAAATTTTAAATGCTACCACCTTTTAGATATATCTTAGTAAAAAAGAAATAGCCAGGATAGTTTTTCTGAAACGGTAGCTGAACACATTATTTTTGGGCAAAAACATGCAAATTTGAACAAAAATCGCTAAAAACTGGAATATTTTTTTAAATATTATTATCATTGCAATATTATGGAGTTGAAGCTTCTAAAAGTTGTCTGTTATATTCATATAAATAAAAATAATATTTGAAATGAACAAAATGTATACAGCTTGCCAATTTGGGGGAAAAGTCAGCAAAAAAAGCATACAAATCGCTGATTTTTGGAATAATTATTTTAAAAAAATATTGTCACTTCCAATTAAACAAAATAGAAGTTTTTAAAGTGTTTTCCTTCATCTAAAGATTTTCTGAGATATAGGTAAAATTTTAAAGGATCAGAGATTTTGGAAACACTGTGATATTTTGGGCCAAAAGTTGCAAATTTAAACCAAAATCACTAAAAACGGGATAAGTTTTAAAAATATAATTCTCATTACAATACAAGGTAATTGAAAGTCCTTAAAGTTTTCTTTTATATACATGTTCATGAAAACAAATATTTGGAATGAATAAAATATATAAATCTGAAATTTAGCGGGTAAATCAACATAAAATGAATTCAAGTCGCCGATTTTTAAAATAGTAATGAAATTTTAAATTATGATTAAATATAGCAAAACAGAAGTTGATATAGTATTTCTTTAAATGTAAAGGTGTAATGAGCTACAGAAGAGACAGTCCTGAAGGATCAGAGATTTGAAAACGCCATTTCTTTTGGCCCGGAATATCGAAATGTAAACCGCCGAAAACTGTACTATTTAAAATACAGTTTTATTGCAATATAAGAGAGCTGAATGTTCTTTAAACATTCTGTTATATTAATCGCTACAATATTGTTTTTTTTAAATCTATTTTTAGCTTTGGCGGCCATCTTGAATGTCCGGCCGACCTGAATTTAATGTACATCGGAAACATGTTTGAAATAAACAAAGTTTAAACATCTTGACATTTTGGGAGAAAATCTACAAAAATAAAGCATAAGATTTTTGGATATTTATTTATAACAAAATGAATCATTTTTAAAAAATGTAAATAAAAATGTATTAAGGTACAGACAAAAAATTCCGAAGTATTAGCTTAAAAAAAAGATTTGCATGCATATCATGTATTTGAAACCAATAAATTGCGTAAATGCCATTGTAGTATTTCTTTTATTAAACTATTGCAAAAATATATATATGATAATTAACAGAACCAAGAGAAATGATATTTCGGTTTTGGATTTAAAAAAATGCAATTCAGAAGCAAACGTAGTTTTTAAAGAAAACTCAGCCTGGACAATAATATACGTCTCCAAGCTATTGTAAGAGACCATCATGATATTAACATATTTAACGTTTTCATCAGCCGAATGTTGACACATGTTAACATTCTGAATCTGTTATACATTATACAACATTCACACCATGTTACAATACAGGGAAGTCTATGCTTTCTGCAAGTACAGTGTTAAGTAAGTTTTGCAAGATAGTTTGATAACATTCCGAAGAAATACAAAAAGATCGGACAGGGAAAGTAGCATTCAAGGAGGACAGTCAACCACAAATCACAGAAACAAACATGCAAACAGACAAACAAGAAAGCAAAGGCAATATTAAATGCAAAAGACAACACAAACACAAAAGGGTTGACAATAGGGCTACCTTGGAACGGTCAGTGGCAAAGTAGGCCACTGGGGGTTTAAACCGGTTCTAGGGTGCACCAAACCTCACATTTACCCTACTGTCATCCCATTAAAACAGGACAGTGTAAACAAAGAAATCCCCGTCATGATCTAATCTCTAACCAACAAGGCAGCATCAATAGGCAATATAAGTAAAACACAAATATGCTCGTGTAAATATGATACAAAAAAAGCAATAGCCTAGAATGCCACAATGAAGGTACTCAATGACTTGGCAGAAGCCAGAGCAGTAAGAGAATAAATCATTAAGGGCACGACAAGAAAGATCATGGACAAACATCAAACGCCACCGTCCCAATAGGCTTTAGGTAGGCGTCATCATAGGGTCCATAGCCTGCCCGGTCATCGTACAATTAAAGAGGAAAGCATAGTGGCGAACTGTAAAAGGGTCCACCACCAAGCATGCAGTACGTTGCAAAATGATAGGTTCATAACCTCTTTTGATAAACTTGTTAAATAGTCCTTGTCGCAGAAGAGTCCTTAAATTACTCTTATATTTAGAAAGAAGATCAGGGTTACGATAATAAAATTTTGCAAAGGTTTTACGAAGTTTATGGTAACGGTAACCCTGACTGAGTAACTTTTTAGTTATACAAAGATTACGAATATTAAAGTCCTCAACTCGAGTACAAGCTCTAGAAAAACGAATGAGTTGAAACAGATACACCCCATAAGAAGTTGGTCGGCGAACATCCCCATCCAAGTGGGGATAATTAACAATGTCAAAATTAAAATCATCTCTCTTGTCATAAATTTTGCTAATTATTTTACCATATTCAATCGAGAGATCTAAATCAAGAAAAGAAGCGTTATTATCAGATATATTTTCTTTATTAAGCTGAAGTTCTTTAGGATAAATATTATCAACCATAGTTGGAAAGAAAGGGTTGTCAATGTTCAGTATGTCATCCAGATACCGAGAGGTGTCATTAAAAGCTTCAATAACATCTGCCTGGGTATCTGGAGAAAGACTCAACATGAAATCTCTTTCATAGCAAAATAAAAACAGATCTTCCGGTTATGTATGAGTGAAAAGCGGTGAAAATTCGATAGGATACATTTTGGAGTTTTTGGATTAATAAGAGAAGGTAACATTCCAATTTGTATATAAAACAGAACATTAAGTACATGTCTACGGAAATTTAAAAGTAGAAAAAAAGCTGTTCAGCAGTTTTTATACAAATTCAAATTCAAAACTGAACAATGAAATAAAATCGATATCAAGGTGATATGGGCGCCGCCATGTTATTCAAAGCAGGTTTGTGCCGCGGGCATGTTTAGCAGTGGTATAAACTATTCGTGAACACTGAGCGTTTAAACAAAGTATAAAGTATACTGCAGATAAAAATAGTGTTAACATAAATTATGCGCACGAACAGTCATGTCGACACAGCTTCGTGGAGAAAGTAAACGTAAGTGTTCAAGCAACTCAACCATTAGTGACCTAGATACAACAAAAACAAAACAAAACAGTAAAAAGAAATCACAGAAAAAGAAACTTAAAACGATGGGGGAAAAAAGTGGAGAAAAGACGTTGGAACAAAAAATAGATGAAATAAACAGTAAACTTACAAATATTCTAACAAAGGACGACAAATCATTCCTCAGAGATATAATTAAAGAAACAATTGAAGAAATAAAAGACACACTTCTTGGTTCTGTTACTAAGCGTGTTGAGGTTCTGGAAGGGGAAATAAATGAGAGCTCTATAGAGAACGAGAAATTGAAACAAGACATTGTAGAAAGCAAAAAACAAACGGAGGAGGAGCAGGCAAAAAACAAACACATGAAGGAAGAACTACAAAGAGAAAATGATAAACTGAAAGAACAAATCAACGACCTGGAACAGTATGGACGCAGAAACAATTTGCGCGTTACGGGCATCGGATTCGATAAGGAGGGAGAAACATCCGAAGAGACAACACACCATGTCGTGAGCCTTATAAACAATAAATTGAAGCTTGGGCTTTCACCACAACATATCGATATTTCGCATAGAATGGGGAAATACGATAAAAACAAGTGCAGGCCAATCATAGTAACATTTGTGCACAGACAAACAAAAATTAATACCTTAAAAAACGCTAAAAATTTGAAAGGTTCGAACATCTTTATTAATGAAGATCTAACGCGAATTAACCAAGAGGTACTATCATCTCTACGCCTTAAAGACCCGAAAAAAGTGCAACAGTGTTGGTCTCATGAAGGTAAGATATTCATGAAACAAAGCGATAACAAAATACATCAAGTTAGGTATCATGAATACCAAGCATGGATACAGAGACCTTGGCCAGTGAAATCGGTCGGACAAGCCAAAAAGTAAACAATAACATTTCTTTTCGGGATAGTGTAAAACTCTTACACAGGATCAAATCACGGACACAACAGTATTGCTCTAAATCACGATCAAAAGAGCATATTTTTCTATATGTATATATATACTGTTATATACTAGTTAATACTGAGCACGTGTCCACCATGCACAGGTGGACAATTATCGAATAACTCAGTTTTCTTTGTATTGTATTGGGGAGCAAGCAATTAATTGACGCCAATATGAAAACAGCCGAGATATTTAACAATATTTTTCAAAATCCTTAACGGTTTAGACATTGATCTCGTTTTTTCTGGAACAGAAAGCAATTCTTAATTCATGTGTGCGTGCGTGCGTGCGTGCGTGCGTGCGTGCGTGCGTGTGTGTGTCTATATATGTGTATGTTTAGTCTGGTATATATGTTACGGCAAACACACAGCAAACGACAGGGGCTGTCGATTTCATAGTGTGTGAAGAGATAAAAGGGTGATGAGGTAAACGGTATTCAGTATTATTATTTTTTTTAACGGAATACAGTTTTAATGTTATTGTTATTCTTTCTAAACTAGTATTAACGGTACGCTGCAAGCTTGATGTACTGTAATTAGATGTTTTGTTTCACTTGAATACATATCCGATTGTCTTTTTTTTTTAACATATCGCGTATATATTTGTATTGCACACATGTTCATACTGTCTTAATGATACAAATAAACGCATATCATTGAGTTGCCCTAAAGCGTAACCGATAAACATATGCAAAACATAATGTATGCACATGTGTTGATTGTGTGAATAATACGGCGGTTTATAATCTCGCTTTTTAAAAATGTAAGTATCTCCTTTTCATATCTTTTCTATTTTCGTTTTGTAGAAAAAGGTTATGAAACAAAGGATATATTTTCATTAGACTACTGTTGATAAAGGTGTTTCGCTAACCCATCCGATCAGTTCCTATATTTTCGTTTTCGTAGAAATAGGCTCTGTGAAAAATGGGTTAATAGTCTTGATAGTAATACTTCTATGATAAATAACAAATGCTGATATTCTTGTTATTTATTGTACAGAATGATGGATGTGAAAAGCTATAGAGCATAAACGTACACTCTTTTATAGTATAAATTGTTGGCTAAATGTATAGTTATCTTATACTATAGCCCGGTTCGAAAACATGATTTTGTTCCCCTTTAACGGTAAATGCAAAGCTGACAATGGGTAGCAAATTGGATTGCGCTATTTTGCGGATTTACCGGCCAGTCTGGGCTATAGGTTTTAAGCTTCGTATACTTATATGCTGATCAAGTATTATAGATCCTATAGTATAAATTGTCGGGTAAAATATAAAAGGATCTTATAATATAGACTTTTAAATAAGCTTATACCTGCTTATACTATATGTGGCTGGTTAAATATACAAATTACCTTATATACTGGACTGCATGTTAATATGCAAGTACCATACTTCTTGATGTGTGCATGTCAGGTGATTTAAATATGTAATACTCGTATATTGTAGAGTGGCGGCAGTGTGTATAATGTATAAAGCATCGTATACATACTATATATAGGCTTTTTGGTTTAATGAATAATAATCTCATATAATAGGCTGTTGATTACAATAATATTAATTTCTGTACAGGAAAAATGGTTACATGTTGTAATGATTTCATATAAAAGGTTGTTTATTAGATGAAATGAGCTTTATACAGATGATTGATAAAGCCTATAACAATTATTGTTTACAGGTGCTTAGTTAAATGTATAGTTCTCTTGTATGTTGGGACTATAGCATGATGTTGTTGAGTTCATTATCTCAAATTTGAAGATGACGTTTTTTTGTTTTTGTTTTTCTGATGACCTGTCAAGCTAGGCTATAGGTTATAAACTTCGCACACCTATATACTCTAAATAAACTATTACAGATTGTTGCATATAAGTATAATGACCCTATATAATAAGTTGTCGGGTAAAATATGAAATAATCTTATAATATGGGCTTTTGAAAAATATTATATTGTATGTGCTATATATGTACAAGCTACCTTATATAATGGACTGCACGTTAATATGCAATGGTTATACTTATGTACGCATGCCAAATAGTTCAATATATAATAATTGTATATTGTAGATTGTTGAAAAAGTTATAAAGTATAGTATATTATAGGCTTTTTGTTTGAATGGCTAATAATCTCAGATATCCCATAGTATAGGCTGCTGATTAAAATAAAATGAACTGATATAAAAGACAAACGGTTATATTTGAAATGATTTCATATAACAGGTTATTTATTAGATGAAATGAACTTTTACAGATGACTGACAACACGTATAACAATTATATATAACAGGTTCTAGGTTGAATGTTTAATGCTTTTGTATGTTGGTTCTACTGCACAATGTTGTTTTAATTCAAACTAGAAAATGAATTCCACAATGTGCATTGCGGGTATATAGAGTTTAGACTTGAATATATGTATAGTGTAAATATGTTGAGATATTTAAGAAAAAGGCAAAAGTCCATATCCTTTTATTCTTTTATACGGGATTTGTTCATATCAATATGTTCATATTTTTGTTAATTGGACATATTCTTGTTTTGACGTCACTCATGCATAACCCATATTCTATTTCCTTCTTCTCTTATGTACTCGTCTCACTAAAGGCTTTCTATGGAGGGTGTTCGGACGCAATGTATACCTTACACTATGTTTCTTTTTCTCGAAGCATACAGATATCTTCAATTTTATTAATCTTAAATGAATATCAAAATATGTACCTTTAATGTTAAAGGTCTTGGTGAAACCAAGAAACGAAGACAAATTTTCGAATGGCTTAAGAAAAATAATAACTCTATATGTTTTTTACAAGAATTACATTGTTCACCGAACCATTACGACAAATGGGAAAACGAATGGGGTCATGACGCATATTTTAGTGGCAATAGACAAATAGCAAAGGTGTGGGCATCCTTCTTAATTCTAATTTTTCATATAAAGTTATAGAACATCAGGTAATTGCTGAAGGCAGACTTCATGCATTAAAAATTTATGTTGAAAATAGGGAGGTTTTACTTTTAAATGTGTATGGTCCAAATAGTGATGACGTTACATTCTTTGAAAAAATTGAGAGTTTTATAAGTGAACATGAAGGGGAAAAGCTTATAGTTGGGGGGGATTTTAATACCGTCATTGATATCGAAAAGGATAAAAAAAAACGGTAATCAAGAGGGAAATCGAAAAACTAGAGATAAAGTTAATAATATTATTTCATACTATGACGTGAATGACATATGGCGAATATTAAACGATGATAGCACTCACTATACTTGGCATTCAAACCACAAGCCTCCTATATTTTGTAGGCTTGACTATTTTTTGATATCTACAAATATTGTCAATGACGTTTCGAAATGTAAAATCTCCGCTGGACTACGCTCAGATCACTCTGTTGTATATTTTAATATAAATTTGTCAAAACACCCAAGGGGACCTGGATATTTTAAACTTAATAACAGCGTTCTTCTCAATAAGGATTATCAAAAAAATATACGGGAAGGCATTAAAGAAATAACGGAAATAAATAAAGACTGCAACCCAAACACGTTATGGGAAATAATGAAAGGATCGATTAGAAACGAAACTATAAAATATTGTTCAACTAAAAAGAAGAAAGATTTAAAAAAAGAGAAAAATGTTACAGCGGAAATCGATAAAATAGAAAAAAAGCTAGCAGACGATATAAATAATAATGAATTATTAGAACTTTTAAATGTAGAAAAACAAAAGTTGAAGAAAATAATAGAAAAACATACAGATGGAATTATTTTAAGGTCTAAGGCGCAATACATAGAAGGGGCAGAAAAAAATACGAAATATTTCTCAAATTTAGAAAAAGGAAACGCAGAAAGGAAAACAATTACAAGACTTATTAAAGATGATGCAGAAGTAACAGATTATAAGGATATTTTGACAGAAACCAAAGATTATTACGAAAAGTTATATAAACGAATTGAAACTATAGAATCGATGCGATTTTTTTTTCCAAATGCAAATGTAGAAAAACTTAACGAAGAACAAAAACATATTTGTGAAGGAAAACTAACCGAATATGAGTGTGCTCAAGCTCTTAAGGCAATGAAAAATAACAAAAGTCCAGGATCTGATGGAATTACAACCGAATTCTATAAAATATTTTGGAACGACATTAAACCATTTTTCATAAAGTCAATAAATCACTCGTACGACACAGGAAGTTTAACTACATTACAAAGACAAGGAATTATTACATTGCTACCGAAAAAGGATAAAGAATTAACCAAGTTAGAAAATTGGCGACCGATAACGTTACTAAATATAGATTATAAAATTGCAACAAAGTCAATAGCAAATCGTATTAAAAATGTTATTCCGTCTATTATAAGTTCAGCTCAAACAGGGTTCATACAAGGAAGGTATATCGGAGAAAATATTAGAATGCTTTTTGATGTACTAGAATTTTTAAACGATAATGATAATGCAGGATTTTTTTTTTTGCAGATTTTGAAAAAGCATTCGATAGTTTAAATCATGAGTTTATTTTTAAGTGCTTAGAGTATTTTAACTTCGGAGAATCTCTAGAAGGCTGGATAAGATTATTCTATAATAATATACAAAGTTGTGTTTCAAATAATGGTCACATGTCAGAAGGTTTTACAGTACAACAGGGGGTAAGACAAGGATGCCCATTATCTCCAATTTTATTTATTATAGCTATTGAAATATTGTCTATTGCAGTCGCCCAAGATGAAACTATTAATGGTATAAGAATTACAAACCAAGAACTTAAACAGACATTATTTGCTGATGACGCTACTTTTATCACAGACGGGTCACGTAGATCTTTTGAAAACTTAATTAACGTTATAGAAGACTTTCGAGGAATTTCAGGTTTAAAACTTAATAAAAAAAAGTCAACTGTTCTACGCGCAGGGTCTTTAGCTAAAAGTAATATCGAATTTTGTAAGAGTAAAAAGTTCACATGGACATCAGACAAAGCAACTACTTTAGGGATGGTTTTTACAAATAATAAAGGGAAAATGCATGAATATAACCTAGACCCAAAAATAAAAGATTTTTATACGTGTCTTAATAGTTGGCGAAAGTACAATTTATCACTATTGGGAAAAATCACAGTCATAAAAACGTTTGCTCTACCTAAACTCATATATCCACTATCAGTTCTTGAAAACCCACAAAAAGATATCAAGAAAAAAATAACTCAAGCTTCTTTCAGTTTTCTTTGGGACGATAAACCAGATAAGATAAATAGAGAAACCATTATACAAGATTATGAAAATGGAGGGCTTAAAATGATTAATATAGAGTTTTATCTTAATTCTTTAAAATGCAGTTGGATTAAGAGAATTTTAGATGATAGTAATAAAGGACATTTGAAAGAACTATATGTAAATGAAATAAATAAATTAGGAGGAGAACTGCTTTTTGAAGGTAATTTAAATACTACAGATGTGAAACGTTTAAAAATAAGGGGATAGTTTCTTACAGAAATAATAGAAAGTTGGGCATATGTGAATTTTAGGCAGACTACAGACAACATTTCCAAAGAGATAATATGGAACAATTCAGCAATTAAAATCAATGGCAAACCAACATATTTAAAAACATGGGAAAATCGAGGGATAAAATATATTGAACAGTTATACGATTATACAAATAAAAGATTTTTCACATTTCCTGAATTCAAACAAATTTATGATATTAGCGAAGTAGATTTTTTAAAATACCATTCACTTATTACAAGTATACCACCTGACTGGAAAGAAAAACTCAAGACAGAAGCAATAAACAACATGGAAAACATACATCAATCTTTAATAAACAAAGTTCTTGAAGGAAATAAGGTTAATGGATTAATATATAAATTACTAATAGAAAACAAATGTCAAAAAAGAATTAAAAAACCTCAGAGTAAATGGGAAGAAATATTTGAAAATTTAGAGTGGAAACAAATTTATTTAATACCTTTTCGATGTACTATAGATACGAAATTAAGAGCATTTCAGTATAAATATCTTACTCGAATTTTACCTTCCAATAAACTACTACACAAATGCAAGCTAGTGAATTCATGTCTTTGTGACTTTTGCAACATGCATGTGGAAACGATTACACATCTCTTTTGGGAATGTCATATAAGCCAGATATTTTGGTCACAATTACAACAAATTCTACAAAGCAAAGGGTTTCAAATTACTTTTGATTTAAAGACTGTATCATTTGGTTTAATATGTAAAAACAACAGAAACGCTAGTATTTTGAACTTTATTATTATTATTTCAAAATACTTTCTATACAGAAACAAGTATTATAAAACCATCCCTGATATTGATTGCTTTATGAGATATTTGCATTATAGGAAAGATATTGAGGAAATTATTGCATTTTCTAAGAACAAACTTGAACAACACAATGCCAAATGGAACTTTGTTGACATTTGAGAAATGAAATAGAGATAGAAGGTTAATTAGTAACGATCACTTTCCATAGATATACCTCTTACTATACTCATACTATACTCTTCTTTTTTACTATCTTTCAATCATCTACCTGTTTCTCCCTATATATTTCTATTAAAACTAAACGTTTTCTTTTCAATACATTATATAGTAATTTATTGTTGAATATAATTTCATAATTATAGCTTTTGTACATTATTGTATTGAAAAGAAATAAAATGTTAAAAACAAAAAAAATAAAAACAGATCTGCGACAAGTGGTGCACAGTTCGTACCCATAGGGATACCAACAATTTGTCTATAAACGGTGGTACCATACCTGACGAAAATATTATCTAATAGGAAGATGAGTGCTTCACAAACTTCAAAGCAAGTCCACATAGTATAATTGTCTAAACTGCCGTTAGTAAAAATATTATTACATGCCAAAAATGTAGTATTTTCTCTAGCGAATGTTTTTTGAATAAGAGAAATTAGCTTATCTTTAATAAGATGATGTGGTAAGGTTGTATATAGTGTAGAAAAGTCATAGGTACTTAATGATGAAACTTTACCTTTATTGAAAATTTTATCCAGAACGTCTCCTGAATTTTTGATAGACTAAAATAAATTAATCCCGGAGTTTTCAAAAGTTTTATCACAATATAGTTTAACGTGATCTTTAACGGCAGTAAGACAAGAAGTTAAAAGTTTGGAGATGTTTGTTGTGGTGCAGGCACTAGAATTAGAAATAAAGCGAGCCTTATATGGATTTTTATGTAATTTAGGAATCCAGTACATGGTAGGCAGTTTATTTTGCTTATCGTTTACACCAGCCTTGAAAGTAGTGCACCGAGTGATATGTGCGGAAACAACATCAGCCTCAGTAGAATTAACTGGAGTATACGAATTGGTGCTGCCGAGTTCCAGAGATAAAACATTGATGTAATGTAGGCGTCAAACAATAATAACATTATTAGCTGCTTTATCTGCAGGAACTAAAACAAATTTATTATGAAATTCCTAAATTCCCGATTTTAAATTACGAAAGGAAAACCTAGGTCTCGGAGGAAGTAAAGAGGGGTTAGCATTATAAAAGTTAATACGTGTATCTATAATTTTCAGAATTTACTTTTTCCAAGTAGAAAGTGAGTTTGGGTCCGCATGTTCTCTACGACACCATTTGATACTAAAATCTTCAATGGAGTGGGCGATCTGGGCACGACAGGCATTAAAATCAATAGTTGAAGGTAATCTATATTTAGGACCTTTCGAAAACAAATGCCGAATACGTTTATCAATAATATCAAAATTACCAGTGATGACATGACCTGCTGAAGCATAGCAAAATGTTGATGTGTTGCATTCACATTCTTTAGGAGTATTATGTACTATATCAAGGTCAGAAACTATTTTGTTATAGTTGAAAATAATATTTCTAATTGGCTTTTTATACTTATAACGAATTACAGGACTTTCGGAATTTTTAAAATATTTTGGGATAGAATCAACTACATGAGTATCTCGAAAAATACTAGGCATGTCAATGAAATCAATACCTTTATTAATATATAGTAGTTTTAGAAAATGCCTGACGTGATCAGACTCCTTGTCAATATGGGGTCGGAGAACATGTTGTGTATAGCTTTGAACTATGGAAGCAGTGTTATACAAGGGATCTGTACGATTGGAAATTTTGTCGGCTTCCTCGTCAATCAACTTTAGTGATGAAATGGACAAAGAGATAAGCCGTGAAAGCATAGAGTGCTTTCCAGACTGTTTAAAAATAGTATGTAAATCAGCGACAGAAATAATTATTCGCGATTTACGTTCGATGTTACCATTACGCCTAATACCATGAGACCTAGATTTACGCTTACGAATAGAAAATATAGAAAAAATGTCAATATTAGGATCTTTAGAAATATTTCCTTCTTGATAAATATTGTCATTAAGGCCGAGTGGTAAGGTGTCTGTAAGTTTTTCATCCACTTAAGTTTTGCAATATGTCTAGCTTTTATTTTAAAGCTTTTAGTAGCATCATTATCAAAACATATATATTCAACCGGTTGAACAGTTACGTTATTAAAATTATGACCTGACTGACGAAAGTGTTGGTACAAGTAATTTTTTAACTTTTTAGGATTACTTGCATTATATTTGTGTTCACGAAATCGTACTTTTAATGATCGACCTGTTTGTCCAACATATTGTATACCGCAACTTGGTGCATTTCAAGTCAGAACATAAATGACGTGAGCAGTACGTCAATCAACATTTGAAGCTAGACATACATTAAACAATCTACCATTAACAGCTGATTTAATGGTGGACTTGCAAGATAAATAATTGCAACAACTGCACCTCTTAGTATTGCACTTATTAATAGAGGCAAACACCCTGCGCCTTGAATGAACTAAATGATTTCTAAAAAGATACTTTATATGGTATTTCCTCAAAACAGGTGATCGTAGAGGAGTAACGGAAACTTTTGAGCCATTATTAAAAATCTTTTATTATTATTCGAAGGAACATGAAACGAGGTTGCCGAATGAAGATTTAAAGGTGTAAGGCGTACATATGGTTTAGTTCTAAGAAATGAAGAGTAATTTTGTGGAATTTGTATTGATGACGCAGAGTGTAACCGAAGAGTTGAAAGATTTATTTTTAAAGTTTTAACTAATAGACTAATAATTGTTAATTTGGAGAGTAATACCATTCTGCGAAAAGCGAAATAAGGGCCAATTAATATTTATTAGAAATACGAAATAAAATCGTAACAAAGATCCATAAGAAATAATATGAGTAAACTTACGGACTGTTAAAAGAGGTCCAAAACTCGACATCAGTGTATAATACCAGATAATGAGGAAAGTTTAGGAAACCCTAATAAAATGGGCCAAAATGTCGATCAGCACAAAACTTTCAACGCGGTATATGAAACACGCGTGTTTAAGGAAAAACTGGATCAATGAATGTCATACAATCCCTGTAGGATGTAAAATAACAATATTGATTGGATGTACGGGGAGACTTTTTACGGTCGCCACACGGCACCGAAATTATAAAGGAACAAATCATCTGTTATACATGTAACAGGCCTTATAACAAAGTCAAAGGGTACCGTCCCTATTCTAAAGGTATGTAAGGATTTCCGTAGTCCTTGTTTGCACGTGGTAGTATGCACGCAAGTGTTGTACTGCTGCATATGTATGGGGAATACTGCTCATCAAGAGAAGACCAGTTGAATTCACAACGCTATATTATGGATATGCAACAAGCCGTTGTAATGAGACACTAGATAATTATTAACTGATATCAAGTTTATAATTATTCCAGGGTCTCATAACAACGGCTTGATGTATGCCCATCCTACTGCGTTGTGGATTGGGTTGGAAAATCTCATCATCAGTTTTTACTATAGACTCTGTACCCATTTAGACAACCTGCTGTTTAAAATAAAAATTAACTACCGTCTTTCAAAACATGTATGTCCTATTATCTTAGCGGTATCTAGATTATACTTTTCTTTCAGCAGTCATATACTCAAACTACTTTGTAAATCATCAGTTGTTTTCGTTTAGGAACGATTTCCTACTCCCAAGAACTGAAGCAAAGACTGCTGTGATAGTTCAAACTTCTTTGCTATCATTGCCTTTGTATCTACCCTGTGTTAACTTGCATCACGTGTAACATCCGTTAGGTGCTGTATATTTAAGGACTATTGATATGCCACCTTTACATAAAAACAACCTCCAAAACAGATGGGGTATGGTCAAGTGAAATTTTCAACCAAATGCATACTTTAGTATTAGCAATGTCAACCACAAAGAACATGACAGTAATCATGGTAATTCAATATTATTTACGTGAACATACTATCACAAAGAATACTTATATGGCTGACATTGTGCCCTTTATATCTGAAAAGTGTGAAGCAATTTTATTCAAAGTTGTTTGTGTTTTTTTTAATGTCAAATAAATTGTTCCATTTATTTAGAGCAGACGAGACATCATTTCTAAATAAAATAAACCATGTTGGTTTAAACATGTTTTATTTCACAAGCGTTTTACAACATAATATTTGTACACAATAGAAGAAAGTAAGATACTTACCATGTTATCACATCATCCAAATTTCAAAGTGCACCATTGTAAAAAGGCAAAGATATTCTTTCAATAACATGTGGTTTCGAAATAATCTCAATCTAATAGTATGATGACAGTGACGGACTTTCTCTGTAAGAATTTGATAACCGGCAACTATATTTGTGGATGTTTTAAACAGAACTGAGTGGCTGTTTTGCATAGAAACATTATCAAACAAATCAAATTGATCATTAGCATGTCTATATTCGAACAAAAATGGTCCAAACCAAATAACAAATATAATAAACTGTTCATCCGACGAACGTTTCACCATACCACATGTTTCAGTTTACAATGTAAGTGCACGCTTTTCATGGACGTAACTTTGCCGAAATGAAAGACAAAGTTATTAGACATGTGTAACGACTTTCCTTGGGGTGCGATGAAGATGTTTATGAAGTTTCATGAACATACTAGGTTTAACAATTTTTAAGTTATGACCAAGTTCATGTTGCACGTTAAAGCGTGACGGACAGACGGACGAATACGACGGATGAAGACAGACTACCGACAAAGCGATCACTGCCTGTCTGTCATCCTACGAAGGTGAGACAAAGACAAATAAAATGGAACTTTGAATTGTAACTTTTCTGTGAATTATTTTTTAAGGTCAGCTCAATCTTTTTTAATTAAAAACTTAAACGTGTACTTTATTATCTCCGTTTATAGCAATACCTTTATTACAGAGAGGTCACACGTTTATTTTATTTCGTATTGTTTCGTATGTATTGAATCTAAAAAACTATATTCACATGTTATTTGCTTAAAAGGATAAATATAATTTGTTTGGTTATCTTTACATTCTTTTGATAGAATGTGCGTTTAATGATTAAAATGGTTAAATGTTTGCTTCCATATGTTTTTATACGTTTTTAAGTGTTGACCTATTGAACTGTTATATGTTTACATGGCGTACGAAACCATATTGAATGCAATCAAAATACAAAAACAAAGTTGATGGAGCTATACATCCATTTTTATATCAATTTAGAACATTTTCTTAAAAAATACCTCCCTTTATCAAACAATAGTTTTACACACTTAAGCTACCTAACTATAAATACTATCCTGGCTTAAAAAAGCGCAAGACATTGACCTTTCCGAAAATGCATATTAGAATTTGCCAACTTGAGTGGTACCAATATGTCAAAATTTGGGTAGCAGCACACGGCCTATAATAAATTGTTAGCACATTAAATATAATCAAAGGCATATCCAACTTCCCTTGTTCTATTGTGATTCTCGGTCATTGTTTGTCTTTCATAAACAAACTCTTGAATTATCCGCCATGTATGACCTCTATGCAGAAATCATGATACTGCAAGGCCAAAAGTATTGAAAAAATTCAAGTTATATTCTGCGATTACAGATAAATATTTTTTACAGAATTCATGATATTGCAAGGCCAGCAATTTGACAATATAAGATAAAAAGGAAAATTTAAAAATCTGACAGGGGAAGTAGCATTCAATGACGACAGTCAACCACAAAATACAAAAACAAACACGCAACAACAATCGAGAAGGCAAAAGTAATAAAAAATGCAAACAACATCGCAAGCACAAATAGGGCTTCCGCCGTGGAACGGTCAGTGGCCAAAAAGGCCACTGGGGGTTTAAACCAGGTTTGAGGGTGCACCAAACCTCACACTTACCCTATTGTCATCCCAATTAAACGGGACAGTGTAAATAAAGAAATCGCCGCCACGTAATATTCTCTAACCAACAAGGCAGCGTTAAAATGCAATATAAGTAAAACACCTAGATGCTCGTGTATATATAAATACAAAAACAACAAAGCCTAGGATACCACAATGAAGGTACTCGATGACTTGGCAGAAGCCAGAGCAACAAGAGAATAAACCATTGAGGGCACGACAAGACAAGACCGCGGACAAACATCAAACGCCACCGTCCTAATGGGCTTTAGGTAGACGTCATCATAGGGTCCACAGCCTGTCCGGTCATCGTAGGAAAGCATAGTGGCGAACTGTAAAAGGGCCCACCACCAAGCATGCAGTCATTAAAGAGTAAAGCATAGTGGCGAACTGTAAAAGGGCCCACCACCAAGCATGCAGTACGTTGCAAAATGATAGGGTCATAACCTCTTTTGATAAACCTTTTAACAAGTTTAACAACGATAGTATGAAAGTGATCATGACCAAGAAACTTATGAAGTTTGTAAATCACATCACCATAGAAGTCAGTTTGTGATAGTCCTTGTCGCAGAAGAGTCCTTAAATTGCTTTTATATTTGGTAAAGAAGATCAGGGTTACGATAATAAAGTTTTGCAAAGGTTTTACGAAGTTTATGATAACGGTAACCCTGATGGAATAGCTTTTTAGTTATACGAAGATTACGAATAGTAATGTCCTCAACTCGAGTACAAGTTCTTGAAAAACGAATAAGTTGAGACACATTGATCACATAAGAAGTTGCTCGGGGAACATCCCCATCTTAGTGAGGATAATTAACAATGTCAAAATTAAAATCATCTCTCTTGTCATATATTTTGCTAATAATTTCACCATTTTCACCATCTCTTTCAATAGAGAGATCTAAATCAAGAAAAAAGGGTTATTATCAGAAATATTAGCCTTGTTAAGCTGAAGTCCTTTAGGATAAATATTATTAACCATAATTGGAAAGAAAGGGTTGTCAATGTTCAATATGTCATCCAGATACCTAGAGGTGTCATTAAAGGCTTCAATAATATCTGCCTGGGAATTTGGTGAAAGACTCAACGTGAAATCTCTTTCATATAAATATAAAAACAAATCTGCGACAATTGGTGCACAGTTCGTACCCATAGGGATACCAACAATTTGTCTATAAACGGAGGTTCCATACCTGACGAAAATATTATCTAATAGGAAAATGAGTGCTTAACAAACTTCATGGCAATGCCACATAGTGTAATTATCTTAACTGCCGTTAGTAAAAAACGCTTTAATATTATTACAGGCTAAAAATGTAGTATTTCCTCTAGTGAATGTTTTATGAATGAGCGCAATAAGCTTGTCTTTAATAAGGCGATGTGGTAAGGTAGTATATAGTGTGGAGAAGTCATAAGTGCTGATTGATGAAACTTGACGTTTATTGAAAATTGTATCAAGGACATCTCCTGAATTTTTTATAGACCAAAATAAATTAATCCCAGAGTTTTCATGAGTTTTATCACAATATAGTTTAACGTGATCTTTAACGGCAGTAAGACAAGAAGTTAAAAGTCTGGAGATGTCTGTTGTGGTGCAGGTACTAGAATTCGAAATAAAACGGGCCTTAAAGGGATTTTTATGAAATTTAGGAATCCAGTACATAGTAGGCAGTTTATTTTGCTTATCGTCTACACCAGTCTTGAAAGTAATGCACCGAGTGATACGTGCGGAAACAACATCATCCTCAGTAGAATTTACTGGAGTATACAAATTGGTGCTGCCGAGTTCCAGAGATAATACATTGACGTGATGTAGACGTCAAACAATAATTATATTATAAGCTGCTTTATCTGCAGGAACTAAAACACATTTATTATAAAATTCCTGAATTCCCGGTGTTAAATTACGAAAGGAAAACCTAGGTCTCGGAGGAAGTAAAGAGGGGCAGAAATAATTACACGCGATTTACGTTTGATGTTACCATTACGCCTAAGGCCGTGAGACCTAGATTAACGCTTTCAAATAGAAAATATAGAAAAAATGTCAATATTAACATTTTTTGAATTATTTTCTTCTTGATAAATATTGTCATTAACGCCGAGTGGATAAGGTGTCTGTAAGTTTTTCATCCACTTAAGTTCTGCAATATGTCTAGCTTTTATTTTAAAGCTTTTAGTAGCATCATTATCAAACAATATATATTCAACCGTTTGAACAGTTGCGTTACTAAAATTATGACCGACTGACGAAAGTGTGGATACAATTAATTTTTTAACGTTTTAGGATTACTTGCATTATATTTGTGTTCACGAATTCGAACTTTTATTAAGATCGACCTGTTTGTCCAACATTTTGTATACCGCAACGTTGTGCATTTCAAGTCAGAACATGAATGACGTGAGCTGTAAGTCAATCAACATTTGAAGCTAGACATACATTAAACAATCTAAACATTAACAGCTGATTTTGTGATTCCAGATAAGAAAATGCGTAATTGATATATACCATTCTGCCAACCTTGAACTCACAGATGAGGAGCTGCAAGGTTATGTGGATGATATGTTCACTCTTCTCAGAGACAATCATCACCTTAGTAACGATTTGGCAGCACAGGACGCCTGCAGAAATTTATCTGAGGTTTGTCTTAATTTTAATCCATAACTTATCGCTCAGTCAACTGTTCTTCTAACTACTTCTTGATCTGCTAGGTGGATCGCATTAAATTAAATAACTAAATGTCCCATTAATCGTTTTATTAGCTCCACTGATCAAAGATCAGCAGAGCTTATGCCGTGGCGCGGTGTCCGTCGTCCGTCTGTACGTCTGTACGTCCGTCCGCCTGTAAATTTGTTTTGTTGCGACTACTCCTCTGAAACCATGTTCTGGATGTTCTTGAAACTTTAAAGAAATGTTGGTCTTGATCTCTAGTTTGTCCTAAGTCAAATTCTGATCTGGCAGAAATCAAAGATGGCCTCCACGACTAAAAATATATTTTAAAAAGTCACTTTTGTGGCGACTACTCCTCTGGAAATACTTTATAGATTTGACTGAAACTTTGCAAAAATGTTGCTTTGATGCCTAGTTGATTCTAAGAAAAATCCAGGTCGGCTGGAAATCCACGATGGCCGCCGAAGTTAAAAATAGATTTTCGAAAGACCTTTTTCTGATGATTACTCCTCTAAAAATATTTGATATTTTTTTCTGAAACTTTACATAAATGTTGCTCTTGATGCATAGTTGGTCCTAAATAAAATTAAAGACTGCTGGAAATCCAAGATGGTCGCCGAAGCTAAAATTTGATTTTAGAAAGGCAATTTGCGGCGACAGCTCCTTTGAAACTACACTTAGGATTTTATCTGAAACTTTACAGGAACGTTTCTCTGAATGTCTAGTTGGTCCTATGTAAAAGTCAGGTCATCCTGAAATGCAAGATGGCCGCCTAAGCTAAAAATATATTTTTGAAAGACAATTTTGTGGTGATTACTTCTCTGAAAGTACACGCTGGATTTTCATGAAATTTTACAGGAACATTGCTCTTGATGTCTTGGTAGTCCTAAGTACAATTTAGGCCGGCCAGAAATCAAAGATGGCTGCCAAAACTAAAAATAGATTTTCGAAGGCCAATCTTGCGCGGACTACTCTAGTGAGTCCTAAGTAAAATTTACTCCTCTGAAACTATTCGCTGCTTTTTCCAGAACCTTTACAGGAATGATGCTCTTCAGGTCTATTTGGTCCTAATAAAATCATGTCGGCCGAAAATCCAAGGTGGCTACTAAAGCTTAAAATAGATTTTCTAATGCCAGTTTTGCGCTGAGTACTCTATTAATCCTAAGTAAAATGTTTGCCACTTAAATTTACGTTAATCACAATGTCCCTTGGAATATCACCACATTTATCTGATGACTTTCCACCATGTGATTGACTAAGGACCATTAACCCCTACGTCATCTAATCTGGCATTCAGAAACTTGTCAAAGTTCTGTCAGGAGAGCGCTACAAGGTCATTTGAATTAGTGTTCTAATAAATACTGATAAAGGTGATCCTTTGTGAGCAACAAGGCGGAAAATTGTATTTCTGATTTTATTGAAGTCTGTAATAATATATGGCCATGTAGATATATTATGAACCCATTTAAAATGTTTAACCACGGTCTCTGTCATTGGTGTTGTTTCAGTTGATGTCCAAAAAAATGATCATTTCCACAATAGACGAAATTGAAGTTCGTGAAGATGCTGTAAAAGAATTACATAAGACAATAAGAGAGATGGAAAAGAAACAGAAGGACGCTCTAGACATTTTAGGAACAAAAAGACAGAAGGCAATAGATGATGCAACAACAGAAATGGAAATGAAAACGAAGGAAGCTCTAGACAGTATAGAAACAGAACGACAGAAGGCAATAGATGATGCAACAACAGAGATGGAAAAGAAAAAGAAGGAAGTTCTAGACAATATAGGAACAGAACGACAGACGGCAATATATGATGCAACAACAGAGACGGAAAACATAAAGAAGGACGCTCTAGACAATATAGGAATAGAACGACGGAAGGCAATAGATGATGCAACAACAGAGATGGAAAAGAAAAAGAAGGAAGTTCTAGACAATATAGAAACAGAACGACAGACGGCAATAGATGATGCAACAACAGAGATGGAAAACATAAAGAAGGAAGCTCTAGACAATATAGGAACAGAACGACAGAAGGCAATAGATGATGCAACAACAGAGATGGAAAAGAAAAAGAAGGAAGCTCTAGACAGTATAGGAACAGAACGACAGAAGACAATAAATGATGCAACTACAGAGATGGAAAGGAAAACGAAGGAAGCTCTAGACAATATAGGAAAAGAACGACAGAAGGCAATAGATGATGCAACAACAGAGATGGAAAGAAAAAAGAAGGAAACTCTAGACAGTATAGGAACAGAACTGAAGGCATTACTGACCTTGAAGAGCCAACATCAAGAAATGATCAGTTCTTTGTTCAAGGAAGTTAACCCAATTAAACAGGACCAGAATAATTTACAAAATACGGTCAACAGCCTGAGTACAAAACAAGATGTGTCAGAACGTAAAAGGGAACAAAAACAAGATAATTTAAATAAAAGGCTCGGAAGTCTTGAAGAGGAAGAAACACAGAAACTACAGTTACCCCCTATAACCCTACAGGTAGGCCATTTAAATAATGCAGTACTCTGTAATATTAAATCAGGCATACCTAATATGTAATATTTATTGTTGCTTCATAATATATATATATATATTGTATTTACGTGCACCTGCTATTTCTGATGTGTTATCGTGATCAGTGCTTTATAACCACGACTACTGAAACCACCTTTATTTGGGTGGCGGATTGGTCGTGGTGACTAAGGCGTCGGTACTTTAGCTACTCGAACTTAAACTAGGTGAAATCGTCAGGGTTGCGGGTTCGAGTCCAAGTGTCGCCATAGTTTGTTTGTAAATTTTTCTCTACAATATTTATTTTTTTGGAATATTGTTTTGTTTGTTACTGGTCTAAGTATAACTATTTTTATAATAATTTTTATATTCCAATACATATTTTTATTGTTTTAAGTATGTTCTATACAGTACAAGTCAAGTGTTTTAATTTAAAAGTACGAAAGTCCACGAAAACTCATTACATACATACAAACAACTCTTATTATTTAAGAAATGTAGCAGAATGTTTTCAGAAAACAGAAAGTCAGCGACATGTTGCATAATACCTTGATGTTGAAATAAACATGCTGAAATAAACACACATTCAATTAATAAGAGAAAAGGGATGACACTCAGGACTCTGTTATATGGAGGAAGCCGGTAATCGAAATGGAAAGCCGATAATTGCCGGCTCAAAACCTAAGAAATAGCAGGCCTGCATTTACCTACAGTATGTACATGCTAATATAATATTATTTCCTATATCGAGTCATTTACGCCCTGAACAATCTTAATCATTTATTTGTTTTATATGTTTCCTGTAATATTTCCTTAATATTTGCTTCGCAAGTCTTATATACTGTATAAATATATATATACCGTCACACCAAGGGTCTGAATTTTTGCCCCAGATATCTATGCTATGATCGGGGTGAACTCGTCAATGATACCCAGGCCCTCAGTAGACGTCTCCGTCTGAAATCACATTTCGCCAAACTCGAACCGACTTACAACAACACTTAGGATAACAGTCAGCCCCTCTTGTCTCCTCCAGTCTCTACCACTCCCATGATTTCAGTTCCCAACCATACTGTCACAGTACGCTCCCCAGTCGAGAACGCCAATCTCGCATGTTCTCCGCCAAAATTCAAATTAAAAAGTGATTGGTTTCTACCTTTTCAGTCGCGCGAAATAGAAAACTTTATCTCCAACGCTGAATCAGATATGTTTTTCTTTTCAACTTGTTAAATCTCACTTAAACAACTTATCAAAGGCTAAAATACAGGTGCTCAACTCACTCAAACAATGTGATGACATCATTATTAAACCTGCTGGCAAGGGTTCTGCTGTGGTCATTATGGACAGAGAACATTACATTTCTGAAGCCAATAGACAATTTGAAAATGCAACATTTTACCAACTACTAGACCATGATTACACACTCCATTTCTCTAAACAAGTAGCAGATACCATCACCAAGATGTATAACGAGGGACACCTAAATGCCATAAAATGCGGACAATTTATATAATATCCAAGTCCTAAAGCGGGCAGATTTTATATTTAAGCTTCCAACCCTGAAAGCCCTATCGTTTCTGCCAACGGTCATTCTACTGAATGTTATTTAGAATACATTGAGTATCACCTTATACCCCATGTTTCCACTCTCCCGTCATACATCCAAGTCACCACTGATTATTTACAGCGGTTGGAATTGCAAGGTCCCATCCTTTATAATACAACGTTGGTCGCCTTGGATGTGACATCATAATATACAAACATCACTCATGCTGATGGGATTCTTGCTTGTCAGGAAGCATGGCATAGCAGATCAACTTTAAATCAACTACTCCACCAATGTTCTCTTTAAATTACTTACCCTGATTCTCAAATGCAACAACTTTGAATTCAATAATAGACACTATTTACAGATTCAGGGTACAGCAATGGCCACAAAAAAGGCGCCTTCCTATGCCAACATTTTCATGGGGGCAGACTAGAATGCCAGTTGTTGTCCATCTTCAACCATTCTCATAGATACGCTTCATTGGTGACATGCAGCGGTGTCTTGATCACGATTCCCTTGCAGATTTCCTAACGTACGCCCTCACCCAAAGTAAAACCTACCACAACACCACCGACCCATGCGTACCGTTCACTAGTAACTCTCAAATGTGCTGAATCTAATCTTCTAAAAAACTACTTGCATGTGCTGAACCGAATTGATAAAGACTGAAAAATACTGAAAAATACTAAAATGTATAGTTCAGTATTTTCAGTACCGTATCTATTCAGTTTTTTTCAAGACATTTAGAAACTGAGGGCGCAGCTGTTACATTGCAGTGATTCGCATCTGTTCCATGGTGTCAATTAATAGATTAATTACAACAAATGTGACATTTCTTTAGATTTAGGAACATCCTACTGTTACGTAAGTTAACATTGCTATCGTATTATTGAATTTCTTGAAGACATAAAGTATATTTGTACATGTCTGACAAAGAAGAGAGAGAGAGAGAGAGAGAGAGAGAGAGAGAAAGAGAGAAAGAGAGAGATTTTGTCCGCAATACAGTAAAAGTTACATCACTGTAAATCGCTATCCTTTTCCAACAATCGGGGTAAATTTTGGTACAAATGTATCAATATGTTCAAAGCAACGAACGTCAAATTTACCATAGTAACGCATACCCGGAGCAGTCCGATATTTCCTATTCGAGGAATAACCAGTGTCTTTGTTAATCGTTTCTCCTGTTGTCCAATAAACAACAAAATGCGCCAAACTTTAATACAACATAATGATTACGTCTCCAGAACGGTTGACGTCATTCGGACGTTAGATGCGGAAGTAAACAACATTTCTGACTGCAGTGTCAAGCAATTTGCATTAAAATAATGGCGTCATCAGAAAGGATGGAAGTTCGGGCCATCATTAAATTGTGCATGGATCGTGGAAATACACCCACAGAAACCTACAAAATGATGAAATAAAGACCACGGAAGACTTCAATTAGACGGGCATTAGTATTTAAATGGTACAAGAGGTTTGCGGACGGATGAGAATTACCTGAGGATGATGCGGGTCGTGGACGGAAGACAACAACTTCGTGAAGTCTGTTGATACGGACGGCAGATTGACAGTGAAGACGTTGTCAGATATGTTCGATATAAGTGTTGGAACTATTTACACAATACTTACTCAGCATTTGAACATGTCAAAGGTTCACGCAATTGCGTGAGACACAACGGTGAATATAAGTGCCTAAACTATTATTGACGCCCCCATAACTTCACTGACGTCGCTAAAGCGTCGATGTCGTGCGCCGTTACTGCCGTAGTGACTGTTTATAAACCGCTATATCTTTCCATAAAGTGGTAATAAAACAACCATTTTTACAGTAAATGTAGTTAAAGATAGAGGTTTACAATGATGTAACTGTTATTGTATTGTGGAGAATAACAAACATCTGAGAGAAAAAGTCTACGTTATTTTTGAACATCCCCTGTACATGTATGTATTAATTAGCAGGAACTTTAATTAGTAAGATCTTGAATATGTATTTGTGTCTATTTAGTAATTATCGTGCATGTTTTTTGATAGCATACACCTCTCTTTTTGTAAACCATGCAATACAAATATTTAAACATATGGAGAACTGTTAGAAGATAATCTGAAAACTTATAAAGAAAGAAAGATAGACTAAAAAAGGGAAAGAAAGAATGAAAGAAAGACAGACAGAAAGAAAAGAAAGAAAGACGAAAAAAGAAAATAAAGATAGATGGAAAGAAGAATAGAGTAGAGAGAAAAAGAAAGCGAGAAAGACAGACAGAAAAAAGAAAGAAAGAAAGAAAGAAAGAGAAAGAAAGAAAGAAAAAAAGAAAGAAAGAGAGAAGGAAAGAAAGACAGAAAAAGAGAAAAGGAAAAAAGAATAAAAGACAGACATAGTGACAGAATAAAGCAAGGAAAGACGGAAAAAGAAAAGAAAGATATATGGAAAGAAGAAAAGAACGAGAGGAAGGAAGGAAAGACATAAAGAGAGATGGAAAGATAGAAAGAAAGAAAGAAAGAAAGAAAGAAAGAAAGAACGGGAAAGAAGAAAATAAAGAGAGAAGGAAGGAAGAAAGACAGAAAGAGAGAAGGAAAGAAATACAGAAACAAATAAAGACGAAAACAAAGAGAGAAGAAAATAAAGGAAAAAAAAGAAAGAGAGAAGGAAGGTAGGAAAGAGAGAAAACAGAGAAAGAAAAAAACGAAAGAGAGGAAGAAAGGAAAGACCGAAAGAGAGAAGAGAAAGAGAGATTGTTTTCCTAGTACATTAACTGTATAAAATGCAATAAAAAAATGTCAAAATGGTATCGTTTTTGACGGTGAAAGTTATATTTCAAGTGTAACGGTGAATTATTTGGATTTTCAAGCGTTATGGAGGAAAATTCAGCAAAAACAGTAAGTGACTATTCAAAATTTCAAGATGGCGGCCCCCCGCTCGTATTCTTTAGTGAAACGGCCATCTTTGGTGAAAGACGGCCAACCCCAGCCGAATGGCTAAAACATACTGAGCTTTATCAAGCAGTAGGGTCCACGATAGATCCCACGCACATCACAGGTCTACAACGTGTTAGAGGGATGTGGCGAATATATGTAGACAATTTGGAAGATAAAGTGCAGTTAATGGCGGAAGGGTTCCCCCTACGTGGTAAAAGTATGACTGTATTGAAAACG
This sequence comes from Cyrtodaria siliqua, assembly GCA_037043455.1. Lineage (NCBI taxonomy): Eukaryota > Metazoa > Mollusca > Bivalvia > Adapedonta > Hiatellidae > Cyrtodaria > Cyrtodaria siliqua. The sequence continues at coordinate 51,581 of JAWPHD010007371.1, forward strand.
AACCCTTAAGCTTTGACAACGAACTGACAACGAGGGTTCGAGTAAAGGATTTACCACTATCTGTTGATGATGGTGTAATTGAGAGAGTATTCACGCTGAAAAATCTTGAATGTATTAGACATGTCGAAAGAGAAAAACTCCGAGTGAACGGAAAATTAACCAATTGTAATACATGGGACAGAATCATTGTCAAGTAGCCTCTTCCAAGGCAAATGATATTTGGGAAGTTTAAAGCAACGGTGTATCATCCTGAACAATTTGACACACAAAAGGAGTCGAAATGTTCAAAATGCTTTGAACTCGGACATAAATATAGAGACTGCCCGAACGATTTCAAGTGCATAAATTGTATGAAATCTGGGCACCGAAAAGTTGACTGCCCGCAGAGCCTTACCCCACCAGGAACCCCGGCAGACAACGCAGCAGTTAACACAGATCTTAACGGCACAGTTTCTAGTGCAGAACACATGAATACTTCACGTGAATCACATGATGTCGAACGTGTAGGCGATCAGAGATCAGTACACAAAGCTAAACACAGGAAATTACCCGGTCAACAAATGAATGACGGTTTCTTGGCCATCATGAAAGGAAATACGGAAACACCAGCCAAAGGAAAACAGAATCTAGTTGTAAGATCGCCACCGACGCCGGCCGAACGACTAAACGACGAAGCGAAAAAACAATGTAACCATCAAAGTGAAAGTGATTCTGACTATGGAACCTAATTGCATCATATTTTTTCATCCACCTCGGAAACAAAAACTGAACGGGCTACGGTTTGTGAGACTGATTAACGGACATATAACTACGAACTTATTATCCTAAAGGGAAATGTTAAGATAAGTATCGCTACACCATTATTACGAAAGATAATATGTATATATGTAATACTGTTAGAGTATAATATTTGTGCATACGGCATTGCCGCTTATATGCATAACAATAACCAAAATGTAATCACCTTTTTGATACACTTTATTATATATTATGTCACACCAGCATTCGCATGGGAACACACCATCAAATTGTGATGTGTACATGTGCATGTTGTTGTGAAACTTGGGAGGATACTGGTCTTTACCAACATATACGTCATATCGGCATTCACTTGAGTTGTTTTATGGACATAAAATGTGTCCATATGCATGTTGCTATTGAAACAATGATGTATGAGATAAACAGATGTATGTGTGCAATCGCTATTGATGCATCTATGTCAATGTTATTGCTGAAAATCAATATGCGTAACGATAACCACAACACGTTTGTTGTTGTTGTTGTTTTTTCTGCTTATAATTACATACGAAAATATACACACTATTATGTAAACAAAGTTCAACCGTTAGTCATGCGTCCTCGTGCTATTGACAACGTGACACTATTAAAATCACAATACGACGCGGCTCAGCCGGCGGTTACTCTATTTACAATGGCTTTTATGCGTGAAGAATACAATAAATTATTGTGATAAATAAAGTAAATATTGTCACTGTGCATTTTATATCGGTAAATGCACAAGGCTTAAGGGATAAGAATAAAAGATTAAGGCTAAACATTTGGGCAAAACAACAAAAATCACATATTCTATTTGTCCAGGAAACACATTACACACAGGACATTATAAACACAATACAAAATGAAATGAACGAATGGGATATGTTTCACTCTTTTGGTACAAGTGCAAGCAGAGGTTGCTCAATATGTATAAATAAAAACTTACAATATGATCTATTAGACAGTTATACTGACCCTCAAGGTAGATATGTGATTATGAACATACAGGTAGGAAGAACGGTATATACATTTGCAAATATTTATGCAAACAATGACCAAAGAGAAAGAAACACATACTTTGGAACACTTAATAGTTTACTACAAGAAAAGTCAATGAGGATAAAGGTATTAGGCGGTGATTTAAATGAAACTTTAAAAGAATTAGAAAAAAACAAAATATGTAAAGAAAAGAAACCTGTATTCCAATTATCAAAACTAATTAAAGATAATAACTTAACAGACATATGGCGTCATCTACATACAAATACAGGTCAATTCACTTGGAAGAGAAAAAATGGTGAAGAAAAGAGTAGAATAGATCTTTGGTTCATAGATGAAAATTTAAGACCATCAGTAAAAACATGTGGCATAAGACCGGCACAGATAAAATATACTGATCACTTGGCTACTTCGTTAAAATTGATTAGCTCAAATGATAGAGGCCCGGGTTACTGGAAATTAAATAACTCATTATTAAATGAAGACGAATACAAACATATGATAACACAAACAATAAATAAATGTATAACACAGTATAGTAATACTGACATAAGTGATCAACTTAAATGGGAGCTTTGTAAAATTGACATTAAAGAGCATTCAATATTTTATGCAAAACAAAAGGCAAAACAAAGTAAGCTGCACTTAGAATTACTTGAACGTAGATTAAAATAATAAAGTTACACGAAATAGAAGATGATAGACAAATAAATGAAGACACACAAAAAGAAAAGCATACTTTAGAGAAGGAAATAGAAACAATATATGACAATAAAGCAAAAGGAGCACAGATAAGATCCAGGGTTGAAAGGTTAGAAAAAGGGGAAAAAAACAATAAGTATTTTTTAAGTTTAGAAAATGCAAGACAAACCAGAAAAGTAATAACAAATTTAAATATAGAGGGTGTACAAGTGACGGTTAGCTCAGATATTCTAAATGAAGAAGTAAAATATTATCAGGAATTATACAGCTCTAAAAATAAAGATCGTAACGAAGTACAAGAGTATCTAAACATAGTTAAAGTTGAATCATCACTAAACGACCAAAGTGCAAACAAATGTGAAAGTTTACTATCATTTGAAGAATTAACAGATGCAGTTAACACGACTAAATGTAACAAAAGCCCAGGAATAGATGGTATAACTGCAGAATTCTATAAACACTTTTGGAATCTAGTAGGACATTTAGTAATGAATTCATTAAATGATGGGTATAGAAAAGGGCAACTTTCTCAAAGTCAAAGAATGGGCGTTTTAACATATAAAAAAGGTGATCCAGATTCTTTAGATAACTGGAGACCAATAACACTATTAAATCAAGATTACAAGTTAGCAACAAGGGCATTAGCAAAACGACTTCAAGAAGTCCTACCATTACTGATTAGCATTGATCAACAAGGATATATAAAAAATAGATATATAGGATACAACATCAGACTAATCTAAAATATAATTGATCACACAGACAGACTTAATATAACTGGTGCGATCTTATTCTTAGATTTTAAAAAAGCTTTCGACACCTGTGAATGGCCATTTATGCATAAAACGTTAGAAAAATTGGTGTTAAATATAGTTTTAGACAATGGATAACATCAATTTATAATAACACTAGATGCTGTATTTTTAATAACGGTTGGAAATCTCAATCATTCAATCAGTCACGCGGTATTAAACGGGGATTCCCGCTATCCGCTCTTTTATTCCTTCTGATAGCGGAAATAATGGCAACACAAATTAGAAGCAATCAAAACATATATGGAATAAAAATAAATCTCAGGCATAGTACTAGATACTTGAAAATATCACAGCTTGCCGATGATACAACCATCTTTGTTAGATATTCGGGCTTAGAATTAAATAGAAAGAAAACAGAGGGTATGTGGATAGGGAAAATAAAACCCTGTCAGGAAAAGATTGGTAATATATCATGGCCGATTGGTCCTATAAAAGCACTTGGGGTTTTCTTTGGTACTGATAAATTAAGGTGTATTGAGACAAAATAATATATAGGGTCCTATAGAAACCACAGCGTCTGAACGCAATGGCATCGTAGGTCCGCACTATACTGCAAACAAGGACTAGAAACTACAATGAAAGAGACAAAAAACAACAGAAAGGGTGGTGAAGACAGGGTTACCGACTTGGAACGGTCAGTAGGCAAGAAGGCCTACTGGTTAGCTTGAATCGATTTTATATGCGCACAATCCTCGCTATTATCCTGTCTTCAGCGCCCAAAAATAGACAAGACAGTGTAAACAAAACTAGACAAAACTTCATGGAACCATAGAACAAAAAACAACAGAAAGGGTGGTGAAGACAGGGTTACCGACTTGGAACGGTCATTAGGCAATAAGGCCTACTGGTTAGCTTGAATCGATTTTATATGCGCACAATCCTCGCTATTATCCTGTCTTCAGCGCCCAAATAGACACATAATTAAGACATTAATACTTCCAAAGTTTACATATATAGCACAATCATACATTATTCCTAAAACATTTATTAAAGAAATCAATACTATGATATATATTACATATGTCTGGGATGTTTAACGGGAGAAAATTAAAAGGAAAACTCTTATTGGATTAAAAGAAAAAGGGGGATTCGATATATGTGACCCAGAATCTTTCTTCATATCACTAAAAATGAGATGGATAAAAGCTTTAATAAACACAAATGAAGCATCGTGGAAGCTTCTTCCTAAGTATTATTTGGAAATATATGGCAAAGACTTTTTAATCTTCCATATTAATATTGATAACATAGATAGTTTAGAAAACATTCATAAATTACCTGATTTTTATATTGATCTCTTAAAATGTTGGATTAAAATTGGGGGTGGACAAAACCCAAAATGCAGTAATTTTGCAGATATAAGACAGCAAGTTATATGGGGAAATAAACATATAAAATTAAGAGGAAAAACATTAGCGTACACTAATTGGATTGATTCAGATTTAATTGTCATCAATGACATTATAGATGAAAATGGAAGGATATCACAAAACAAAATTTACAATAAACTAAGTGTAAAAAATAACTGGATTGCTGAACTGTCAAACATATTAAAAGCTATACCCAAAAGATGGAAAAACATAGTTGAAAGTAATGAATCAATAGCTACAGAAGTAAAAACAGTCCTTAAACCATATATCTACACACACAACATGGAAAAACTGTTTATAGAACATATTAAAGGGAAATATATTTATAAAAATCTAATTGATCGAGTATTTATTAAACCAATAATGCACATTACTTGGAAGCAGATGTTTTATAAAACTGAAATAAATTGGGGGAAAATATATACAACTATTCACAAACTTGAAGACAAAAGGCTCGCACAATTTAGGTTCAAACTAATACACAGAATTCTACCGACTGGAGAACTTCTTTGTACGTGGAAGATAGTGGATACCCCTATGTGCAAACACTGTGACGCAATAGACACTTATAATCATTTTTTTTATAGAGTGTCCAACTCTTCAATTTTTTTGGAACAAAATACAACTAATTTTTAATCAATGTGGATTTCAGATAGACATGGCTAAGCTTGAATTTATTGTATTGGGTTACAAGCCAGAATATCATGAATATGCAGATAAATCCGAGATTATGTCATTAATAGGATTCTGCATATATAAATCTTTCTTCAACTGTGAAAATAAACATGACCCATACGATATAATCAACATATTTAAATATGAAATAAACATATTAAGTGCCTACATAAAACACACAAATAGGAAAATCTGCAATCTTATAGAACAGCTAAAACAGTACAAATGAATTTGTTTATGTTAATAAAAGTCACAATATTCTTTCAACGTGAGTTACCATCGTACCACGTTAGTAATATTAATATTGTCATTAACTGTTCCAAGATGTCATACTTTTCGCGTTTCGTTAAGATATCAAAGCAAGGACAGTAAATCACTTTTTTCCATGTAATAACACCTTTCTTTTTAACACAAAATAGCTTAACATTGATAATGGTAAGCATATTGTCACGTTATCTAGATGTTAAACGTGTATGGAATGATAAACTTTTGATAATAAAAATAAATAAATATAAACATGTATTAATAAACTTACCCAATCATCAAACACAAGACGTGCGCAACAAATACAATCCAGTTTTAGAAGAACAACAATGTTGCCACATGATTGGATCAACACAATCTTACAATGAAAAGGTTACCCTTCACATGTTCTATTTTAAAGACAGTACGTGCATTAACTGCTTAAGCATGGGTTTTCTGACCTAATCAGTTCATTCACGAGATACACGAAGTGTGTGGAAAGAGAACATCTTTGAGGCACATTAAGGAAAAATAGAACATCGGCCTATATCAGCGTAGGGGTAGATATGTAAACGCAACTGATAATCGCCGCAATAACAGAAAATAACGGATACACAACTGAACATAGAATAATTGAATAAATGAGTGAATGAATGAATGAATGAATGAATGAATGAATGAATGAATGAATGAATGAATGAATGAATGAATGAATGAATGAATGAATGAATGAATGAATGAATGAATGAAAGAGTGAATGAATGAATGAATAAATGAATGAATGAATGAATGAATGAATGAATGAATGAATGAATGAATGAATGAATGAATGAATGAATGAATGAATGAATGAATGAATGAATGAATGAATGAATGAATGAATGAATGAATGAATGAATGAATGAATGAATGAACTATAACTGAATGAATGATTCAATGAATGGGTTTGAATGATAGAACGAACGAATGTATACTGGTTCAATTAATTCATAAAAGGAAACAAAATGGTGGAATATGTCCACATATAGTGTTACAATGTTGTATTTCATGTCTATATATTTGTTTTTATGTAAATACTGAATAAAAAAACAATAAAAAAATAAATATATACTCTGCTACCTTAATAAATTAATTAATTGGGCAGTTATTATAGTTGGAAAAACAGGAAATGGGATAAAATAGGATTTTTTAATTATTCTGACAGTACCTATAATCTTATCAAATATCAACTGATAAATACTTCAAGAAAGGTATGTGGTCGATATGAGAATAAGTAATAGATAGAGTCTGGTCTCAGCGAGTTGGCTTATTTAAACACCGAGGTGGGCGTAGCCCATCGAGGTGTTTAAATAACCAACGAGCTGAGACAGACTCTATCTTTTTTGTAGCATGGTATACTTAGTAACACTGTGACGTCATAGTGACCGTACTCTAAATTCCATTATCCGGTAGTTGTAGTACGGTTTAGCCAAGCCCCTTTAGTTACCCTAAATTAAACGATTTAATGCTCTGCATTCATCAAAGGAAATGTCACCGACCATGCTACAAAGGTTTCATAACTTCGAACCTATAAATAATAAATTCATGACTTTCGAAATCAACATAAATATCGTTCAAAATAATCTATTAGTTTACGGGGTTCAGCGGAAAATCTGACACTTTTTCAACAACGTTTCAAGTCAAGTCGTAAAATATTTAGCATAATACTTTCATGTATAAAATGAAAAACTATTAACGTTATTAGCATATGTACGAATCTGTATAATATTATATTATTTTTTTATTATTCGTTATATTAAAAAAAGTATTACTATCATTCAATTTTAAGTAAAAAGGTGAATTTGCTCTTAATTCTAACCTTCAACTCTCTATATAAGGCACGTTATAGGTGTCGCATTGACTATTTCACCATTGTCCTATAGAACCATGTATAAATCTTAGAAATCATACTAATATCTTTGTTAATATATTTGATGATAATTCCAAATTTAATTTAGTTAATATTTACGACAATATCTTGGGAAAAAATGGAATGTTTTAGCCCATTTAAAGCAGTGTAAATAATTTCGGAATGGAATATGTGATATCTTTCGCGAATTTTTTTTTTGAAATTGGTCAGTTTACCGCGATATTATAACAGAAACTGCGGTATTTTCTAATTTTATCACAGCGCTGCTTAATTATGACCGTGTATGTAAAATTATGTGCATAAACATATGTGTGTTTGTTGTTAAATTAGTAAATAGATATGTCGATAGCTGTATATGTTGATATAGCCAGCAGGATAAAAAAACTCTTCGGATTAAATATGCTCGCCACATGGCTAAATGCCATACGGCGAGGGTAAAAAAAATAAATGAATTAAAAAAAATCCATCTATTTTTCGATATATGTGCAATTCAATTATTAACTAATTAATAAGGGAATAAATGAATTAATTTAAAAAAATAACTTTTTCATTCATTAAAAAAATCATTCTCACTCACTCACTCACACAATCACTCACTCACTCACTCAATCAATCAATCAATCAATCAATCAATCAATCAATCATTTACATAAAAGTGGAATAAAATAAGTTCTATATTTAATCTGTTCAACATTTTACATTGTGTATTGCTTTAAACAAGTTATATATATTAATATTTCAATGTGTGAAATTTGCATTCAAATATAAAATGAAGATTTAATAGAGACTTATAAAACTATAAACTAATATATTTTGGACTTTTATATTTCCTTTAATGTTTCCAGTTGATATATAGTCACAAAAATCGTTAAAGTGACAAAAAAAACATCATGGTGCAACGAAAACAATCCGAACACGTACTGCTGATATTCAGATATAAAGGAGTCAAAGGTGTATATATTTTCATAATCAATGGTGATAATTTGGAGCTAATGGTACTTAACCTATCTATTTACATAAACCCCCAACCTACAATGATCCCTCAAACACTACAAATTATGCAAGTGCCGTAATTAGCGTCGTAGTAAGGGATTGTCAATTTTTTCCGGCACCGCACATTTACCTCCATTATCTGATAATGTGACTTTACGGAAGAAATCTTGATTGTTTTCATCAATAGTGACTATGAATCACATATACAACTAAAACAAAACTAAATCCGTATATCACAGTGAGCAAACTTCTGGCTCAGACCAGGAAGGACTATTACTCTAACAAGAGGAATGTGGAAGTGACCATAAACAACTCCACATGATAACCAATAACTTGATGGGTCAGAAAGGAGACACCGTCCTTTCCACCTCCACTTCGGAAGAGGATCTGTCTGAACAGTTCAGTTCATTTTTTATTGACAAGATAACAAACATTAGCAGTGAGCTGGGTGAGATTCATTCCTCTGTTGATGTTGACACTGAGTCTATGTCAGCTGACATCAAAGAAATATAAAAAGATCGGACAGGGAAAGTAACATTCAAGGAGGACAGTCAACCACAAAACACAGAAACAAACACGCAAACAGACAAACAAGAAGGCAAAAATAATAATAACTGCAAATGACATTAAGTTTGAAGGAGAAAAATGACAAAATGTGCACCAACATCTATGGATGGATGAGCTGCGCACCAACATCGCAAATGTTCCTTCTAAATCTTGTGAACTGGACTCTCTACCTACGTACCTTCTGAAACAGTGTGTGGAATATCATAAACATATCTTTGCTCGGGTCCAGTCTCCCACTCTGTTTCAAAACAGCCTTGTTCAGCCATTGTTGAAGAAACCCGGATTAGATAAAGAAGTGAAGAAGAACTATCGACCTGTGTCAAACTTGAAGTTCCTATCCAAAGTTTTGGAAAAGGTGATTGCAAAACAGCTTGAGACATCTTGATAACCATTCTCTTCATGACAACCTGCAGTCGGCTTACCGTCCATGTCATTCAACAGAGACCGCTCTTCTGAGGGTATACCATGACATTACTGCGGCCCTGGACAATATCTGTTCGGCGGTGCTAGTATTATTTGATTTGACCGCTGCTTTTGACGTCATTGATTATGACATACTGTTTAAGCACTTGGAATACACATATGGCATAATGTGGTGATGCACTGTCCGGTATACAGGAGGCAACGCGTAGTGGTAGGCATGGCTACATCTGCTGAAAGAATTCTACAATTCGGCGTGCCTCAAGGATCAGTGTTGGGGCCCAGAAAGTACTGTCTATTCAAAACCAGTCCTACCATTGCTACGCCGATGACACCCATGTTTACATGGTTATTAGGCCCCTTGATAATGTTCCTACTAGTTTGGAAGCGTGCCTATCGGATATTAGTGCCTGGATGAGTTGCAACATGTTGAAACTGAACACGGACAAAACAGAACTCATGGTGTCTACACCAAAGCACAGGACAAAGAAAGTCACTCCTCTTCAACTTAGAGTTGGTACCAAAGTCGTACATGCTGTGCCATTTGTGAAAAACGTAGGGGTATTCCTTGATAGCTCCCTGACTATGTAAAGACAAGTAGCATTAATTACTAAGTCCTGTTTCTTCCAAATAAGGAAAATTGGCTGCATCCGACAGTTCCTCTCTACTGGTGCCTGTAAGACCTTTGTCTATTCATTAGTGGCATCTCGGCTTGAATATGGGAATTCGCTATTGTATGGTATCTCTGGTAATGTGTGAAAACGTCACCAGAGAGTACATAATACAGCAGCCCGTCCCATTCCGCGCACGCGGGAAAGGGACCACATTTCACCTGTACTGGAGTCCTTACACTGGAGTCCTTACACTGGCTACCAATTGAGTACCATTCCCAGTATAAACTCCTTATGTACGTGTTTGGGCAGTGTATCTCAAGTAACTCATAGTTCCATACTGTCCAACTAGGTCTCTGAGGTCAGTCGAGTGTCCTACTAACAGTTCCAAAAACACGGACCATCACATATATAAACCGCTGTTTCACCTTATCATCCGTTTTGGTATGGAACAATCTTTCACCTTCAATGAGGAAATGCGAGTCTATTTCTGCTTTTAAAAAGACGTTAAAACACACACCTTTTCAAAGTCGCATTTTAATTATAACTGGGAACGAATGAACTTTAATTGATAGTTAAAATTTTATGTTCACTTGTCTCTTAGAACTTTACTTAGTTGCATGTGTTTCTTAGAAGTATATCAATAGTTTACCCTATTCTTATCAACCACAGTAGGATTTTTATTTGTGATGTATTGCTCTATTTTATGTGTTTCTTAAAGTATATCAATGTTTTACGTTATTATTATCAGCCACAGTAGGAATTTTTATTTGTGATGTATTACCGAGATTCAACCTTCCTATGTGAAGCGCTTTAGAGTAATTCTAACAAGTTAGATAGGGCGCTCTATACATGTTATATAATTATTATTATTACTTTCTGTTTCCAAAGGTCCATTTTCATACTCTTTTTTATAGCACAGTGGCGTTGCTTGTGCAGTGTGGCGGCAGTAAAACGTCTCCCCGCGCTTGCAATCAGTACTGTTATTCATTCGATCTATGGAGATCGCTGAGTCCGATACTTATATTTAGTTATCGGTGGTACATTTCCAATTTCTTTTGTTTCCTTACTTAATGTTTGATTCGGTGGTTCCACTACTCCGGCCGATAAAAGACTCTGGGTATTATTTAACAACTTGTAGGATATGTTGTCTGCTTTTTAATTTAGTCTTTTGGCTGTTACTTGTGATACGCAGGCTTCGTAACCGCTGCTCCCAACTAAATTCCATTATGTTTATTTCGCTCTTCGGGGCATTTAATTTTATTAGATACTGGGACTATACGCCGTACGACATGGGGAAGCATATAACTCCATGTCCACCGTCGTATGCATGCCATCTTCGGGATGGTTAAAATTGTGTACCATAGATTTTAAGAATATTTAGTTCTGCTCAACCCGGGGCTAGAGGGCGTGAGCGGTAGCTAGCATATTTCATTACCGCTCATGAACAGTCTCAATCAAACCGAGACTGCAATATTTCGTACGTGTCGTGCTCGGCCGTTTCCAAATGTCCATTATCATACTCTTTTTTATAGCACAGTGGCGTTGCTTGTGCAGTGTGGCGGCAGTAAAACGTCTCCCCGCGCTTACAATCAGTACTGTTATTCATTCGATCTTTGGAGATCGCTGAGTCCGATACTTATATTTAGTTATCGGTGGTACATTTTCAATTTATTTTGTTTTCTTACTTAATTTTTGATTCGGTGGTTCCACTACTCCGGCCGATAAAAGGCTCTGGGTATTGTTTAACCACTTATAGGATATGTTGTCTGCTTTTTAATTTAGTCTTTTGGCTGTTACTTGTGATACGCAGGCTTCGTAACCGCTGCTCCCAACTAAATTCCATTATGTTTATTTCGCTCTTCGGGGCATTTAATTTTATTAGATACTGGGACCATACGCCGTACGACATGGGGAAGCATATAACTCCATGTCCACCGCCGGATGCATGCCATCTTCGGGATGGTTAAAATTGTGTACCATAGATTTTATGAATATTGAGTTCTGCTCAACCTGGGGCTGGAGGGCGTGAGCGGTAGCTAGCATATTTCACTACCGCTCATGAACAGTCTCAATCAAACCGAGACTGCAATATTTCGTACGTGTCGGGCTCGGCCGTTTCCAAAGGTCCATTATCATACTCTTTTTTTAGTACAAATTACTTATTGATTGAATGATATATATCTGTGTTCACAATAATCATGTTAATCTAAAAGAAGTAATATGATAAACCTATATTATAGTGAAGCAATTTACCGTGACCCCCTCAGGGGTGTAAAGTTATTTTAAAAGTCACTTGCCCTGTAGGACTAGTAGTTGACAAAATTCACCCGCCCTTACTAAATATGTACTTGCCATTTACTGTTATTGTAGAAATGAAATACATGTCATAATTAATGTACCATTCAGACTTATTCATAATCGAGTCTAAAACATCTCCCCTTGGCTGAATCAGGTTCTCTGTAATATTGTATTGTAATAGTACCGACAAATAAACAAAGAAAAATCCGTAGACCCAGTCGGAGAATCTAATACATGACCTCTTATATGAGAGACGAACACTCTACCTGGTCGCCGTAAGAGCTAGCTATATGGCAAGTCCGTAGAAGTATACTATTAAACGTATCTCTTACATAAGCTCCCAACCGAGGCCTACTGCATAGCTCCATCCGTACAACGAGATATTTGAATATTTTCAAATATTGTTACAAATATAAATACAATACAATGAACTAGGCATCTGGGTATAACTCATACAATACCCATCCGGTTTCTCCACCAATGTAATATGACCAACAAATAAACAAAGAACAATCTGTAGATCCAGTCGGGATTCAAACCCACGACCTCTCGTATGAGAGAAAAACACTCTACCTATTCGCCATAAAAGCTAGCTTTTATTTATTTATCATAAATATATGTATGTGCATTAGAGACATACAATATATTGATTACCGAATCTTATGTATGGCCAAGACAATCCATTAATTGGATAGATCTAATCCAACGCCGTGTCAACACACTTCAATTTAAACGGCATTGCTGTTATCTCTTCGTTGTAAAATTACCCATTACGTCACTGTTCATTATGTCATAAATCAGGATGGTTCAGTGCACATCAATTAATACACAGCTGTTTTGTGTAAGAGGATTTTTGAAATACAGGGACGAGATTCGTTGTGATTGAAAAGGATTAGGAAAATGCCATTTTACATTGAAACCAGTTACGTTGAATATGTATTTTGTTTAAAAAAGGTATGGATTTGACTTCTTTTTAACCCATCATTTCCTTTTTATTATTTTTCATAATCTGTCGTAAATTTCTTCTTATTGTGACGCCGACGACGATGCCATCTTTTAACGTCGGGGAACTACAATGATAAAGTGACACTGAAACTGTAAATATAAAATACTATTTAGATTTTTAATGTCCTATAACAAAGATAGTATGACAGTCACATTCCCACTATTAATGAAATATGTAGATTTCAACAACTCGAAAATGTTTCCTTCAGTGACTCGTTAGTATATACGTAAATATGTGACGATTTTTTTTCTCTTGGAAGTTGACCTTGATACTGGGTACATGTACATCAATCACGTGTAAAAACGGCGACAAATAGTCTGTAACGTTTGATCTTTGAAGACTGTGGAAACAGTTTTAAAGACGTGTATTGGAATAAAAAAAAGTGTATTGGATTATGAATAATACTGTGCCCGTGTTTTGTAAAGGGATTAATACAAAGCAGCGACTTTTGTCTGTAAGTGCATGCAAAAGTAACATTTCTTCATAAGACATGTTACGTGCACATATGATATAATAAATGGATTAAGAATACTATAACATTGTCTAGTTGAACATGTACAGTACATGAATCCTAAATGTTCTGTCTTTACCTGTCAAAAAAAACTCACGCGACGTATACCTGGATATTTACCTGACTCCAGCATAACTTGAAGTTCTCGCGGAGTGAAAAATATCGATGCGGCGTAGATTCTGCTTGACCTCGCAAGGAAACTACTAGGCAATACAATTTCTCAAGTCGCCTGGAGGCGGGAATTGCTTGTTCCGCATGAGCCATACTGTATGGGTATTTTTGTTTTACAGAAAGCTATAGAGCTTGTTACCAAAGCTACTGAAGAAGACAAGAAGAAGAATTATGAAGAAGCCTTAAAGCTTTACCAGCATGGTGTGGAATATTTTTTACATGCAATGAAATGTAAGTATGCTTTTTAAGAAAGAAAAACTGAGAAGTTACAAACTGAGAAATGTGCAAAATCAAAATATAGAAATTGATGTCATTTAATCCATTCATGTTACTGGGTTATTCATGATGACCTGTGGGTATGTGGAATTATCCTTGGGATAGCCTTTCTTAGAATTGTGTTTTTCATGCCCAACCGTCATCCAAGATGTCCACCATAGCTAAAACTAGGTAAAATGTAAGGAAATTGATAAGAAAATCTTCTCTGAAACACTTATTTCATTCTAGGGAAATATCATGTACATGTTGCTTGGGTTGGCCTCTATCATGTGTATGTATTTCGTTGTTGTCAAATAAATTTACACAGGTTTTCAGCATCAATAGATGACATGCCACACACAAGTTCTATAACTCTGCAACCTATTTTGGAAAGGTTATGCCCTTTTTGTACTTGTGAATGTAAGCAGAATGGAATGAAAAGTTATTTTTACATCCTACAGAGATTGTATATTTCTTTATGCCCCTTTTTGTACTTTGGCACATTTCTGTAAAAATGTGAATGTAAGGTGATATCTGTTCAACTGGTAGGCAGAATGGAATGAATGGAATGAATCTTTGCACATTATCAACAGACGACGTGCCACACACATTGTTGTGTATGTATAGGTAATATCATTTTAAAACCTAGTTATGGGGTAAATATATATAGAGTTTAATTCCAGTGTTTTTGACATACGGAAAATATATCTAAAGGGAAAGACATTCGTACGATTTCAAAATGAGTGCGCAGCACGAGTGCATGCGTGCGGAGATACGTGTTTGTGAAGCAAGTTCACAATGGACATGGAAGACTAAAAATAGTTTGTATCAAAGATGTTCTTCAGAAATAAAAGATATTGTTTTCAGCTGCGTGTGAAAAGAAAATTGTTTTATATTTTGTCCATAAAAACAGTCTGTGGGAAAACATATATCTTTATTTATCTTTTATTTCTATATCTATAAATGACTTGCAGATGAAGCAAACAGTGAAAAAGCCAAGGAAAGCATAAGAGAAAAATGTCTTCAGTATCTTGACAGATCAGAGAAACTCCGAAATTTCCTAACAAAGGGCACAGATAAAACACCAGTGAAAGCAGGAGATAGTTTAACCAAGAAGTATGTTGTTATTTACAGGCACTTGTGAAATTCTGGTTATATGTCAATTGTCTTGTTAAATCATCTGAGCCAAAGCCTTAAGTGAGTTATTCTGTTCGCTTTTTATCGGTCGCCGGTCAACAATTTTGAGTCACTGTCGGATGACGACTCTGAAATCGGTAGCTTGAAATCTGAAGTCCGTGCCGTGACCTTCTGAATTCTCATTTGATTGGTTAATAGAATCAAAATCAGGATTGTAAGATTTACTCATTAGGTCAATTCTATCAAGAAAGTAGTCCCTTTAACTTTCTCAATATTATAGTTTAATTTAATCTATGTATTCTGAATAATCATAATGTAGTTACCAACAACTGTTCATACGAGGGTCATTCAATAAGTTCTGTCACTAACGCGTTTTAACAATTATTTGCTCATTGTGAGTGTTGATGTTTGATACTAAATGAAAGGGAATTTCAATACTATTTCATTGATGGTAAAGTGAATGCTGTATCTTTTGTGTGACGAAAGTTATGGAACATTTAATACACATCACTTATACATACTGAGGCATTTTCTTCCTGAGTTTTTTTCAGGTATGTTAATCGTTACGTTTTTAAATGCCTTTTTCTCTTTAAGTACTTGTCGAAGACCTTTAAAATTTCTCATACATTACCAGTTATATCTGTGCATTACAAGATTCAGAAATTAAGCATGGTAGATGAAAAGGCATTGTCTTAGAAATTAACATTTTAAGCTAACGTGTAAAATTAATTTAATGATAATGGACATTAAATGGAAGGGCAGTCTTCTGAAATAGCGTTTTTGGATGATCAATATTTTCACTAAACATTGTACAAAATTCTACAATAATGTGTTGAATATTAAATTGAAACACTGAAGGACTAGGATTTGTAAATATATATGAAAACATATTAATACTATGAGAATAATTACGACATTTAAAAGATATTATAACATTTCCGTAAACAAAATGAAGAAAATCAGTGTTATTTCTGGTAAAATTATGGGATATGCATTCACTCATATCTGGTTTTCAGCAAGACCTTTCCGAATTCTCGACAATCATTTTCATGGATTATGGGCGAATAACAACAGATGGCGTACAAGAAAATTTAAAAGCTTAAAATTATTCAAATAATGTTTCCAACGTTTTGTAACAAAGACATTTTCAGAGATGCCAGTATCCAAAATGTGAGGTAATTCAGGGGTATAAATAACCAGAAATTTTTCATTTTTGTTGTGGAATTTAGGAGAGAGAACCCAGTAGTACTATAAATACGAGAGGTGTTCAACTTATATTTGAACACTTTTATTGTGTAACTGAATCAACTATCTTGAAATTCTCGCCGAATATGTTGATTGTAATGTCAAGTCTAATAATTCATTCGATATGAAACATTATTTATGGCATGCACTATTATGTGCTTCCTAATGTTGCTGCATCCGCATTTTTGAAAATGGGTAGAGAATGACATTTTGAAGCAAAAATCGTCAATTATAAAAATAACTGCAATACAAATTTTAACACAAATGCTTTTAAAATATCGTTAAAGGTTATAGTAATCCGATTTGTCCATGCCTGAACGTAGAAAAGTGTAATATGCATTCTTTTTTAATTTGTCGATTTTCAAGATTTTAGCGAAAATTAACATGAAATTCAACTATGAAAATGACTAAATTTACGAAAGCTTCTAGTTTAAAACATTAACTGCAGGCATTTTTGTGACTTCCTCCGCTATAAAACACAAGTTTCATAAGTTTCTCAAAAGAAAAGATAGAAAAATATTTAACTTAAAATTTAGGGGCAAAACACACACATTTGCAAATAATGATCAAAATAATATATTTCTTTACCAAAAATATCTTTATAAGGTATATGATATACATATATGATATACATCAACAATAACTGTTCATGTTTTTATATCACAAAATATGATTAAAATAGTTATTTTGGTTAATTTATAAAATTATCAGTAACATCAGCAAATTTTCCTATTATCTGTCAATGTTTTAATATTGCGATAAAAAGTCGAGCTTTTAATTCAGCATCTATATTTTTGTCTTAATATAAAACATACGTTCATATTTAAATTATAAACACAGGTTTAAACAATTATGATATGCATTTAGTGCAATTATTTGATTTAAGGTAAAACTCCACGGCAACAGCAACATATAGGTTTAAAATTAGAAAATGGCGTACACCTTATTCAAAATGTAATTTAAAAAGAACCGCGTGAAATTAGATATTATTTTTAAATGCATACGTTCTAAATGACAGTTTCACATCATTAAATCACGTATTTTTTATGACAATCACTTCCGCTGAAAAAAACCATCTTAAACAAAAGTGTTCATTTATAAGTTGAACACCTCTCGTACACGACTTTATCTCAGTGTAATATCCAGTTCAAAGGATATATGCCTAGTGACAGAACTTTTTGAAGCACCCTCGTATTTGTAATTATATATAATATATAACACTTATATAAATGTACTTAAATAATTGTGTATGAACAATCAACACAAGTTCAAAGAAAGTAGTCCCGAGGATAGAAACGGGGTGTATTGATTTGATTACGAATTCTCGTGGTTCTATCAATCTTCTTTTCCCTTTGGTTCTATCAATCTTCTTTTCCCTTTGGTTCTATCAATCTTTTGTCAATGAATTATCAATAAGAACATGCAAACTTTAACTTTAAAATAAAAGTTTAATTTCAGATGCATAACTCAGCTTAGAACACATATAGATATGTGCTGATATATTTTATGCAGTTTTTCTTTTACCTTATAAAATAGACACCGATTATCGGAGTCTTCCCCTCGCCAAATAGACTATGTTTTCCCCCTATTTGGAAACAAAATTCCCCTCTTTTTTCTGTGACTTGCCCCGTTAACAAGTGCATAATGACTTCACTCTTAACAACAGATTAGGACTGGGGGACTGGTATGAATATGAGTGTTCATTTGATATTAGATATGAATGTCATACGTTTTTATCTTTTGTCAATTTCCTCCTATTTTTGAATTACTGCGCTAATTTTCCACTCTTAAAAAGCTAGGGCCTCTTCCCCTATTTCAGAAAAAAACACCTGTTATGTCAATTAAAAATGGCATTTCAATTGTCTGATACGATCACTTTTCGTCCGTCTGTCTGTTTGCAATTTTATAAAATCGACATCTCCTCTGAAACCGCTTAAAGAGATTTGATGGAACTACATCACAATGTTACTTGGGAGGGCACCTCTCAAATTGTGTTTTTCGCGGCAGTCATCCAAGATGGCAGCCATGGCTAGGATTAGTTCAAATTTAAGGAAATATCAAGCGACATCTCCTCCGAAACCACTTATTGCATTCTAGGGGAATATTATATACATGTTCTTTGGGCTGGCCTCTGTCAAGTTTGTGTTTTTCTTTATTAGTATCGTTGAATAATCAAAATGAAACTTCCTCACAATAATCTTTTGGTATTCTCCCTCAGATTTGTGTTTTTCGCGGCCACTAGTCATCCAAGATGGTAGCCATGGCTAAAATTATGTCAAAAAGGAATTTTCAAACGACATCTCCGAAACCATTTTTTCCATTCTTGTGAAATATCATAAACATGTTCTTTTGGTTAGCCTCTCTATCAAGTTTGTGTTTTCATTATCGTAGAATAATCAAAATGCCCGCCACGGCGACCCAAAATTTACATAGAATAATATAGGAGAAGGCTAAAAATTACATCTTCTTTGAAACCGCATATAAAGGATTTTGATGAAACTTAATCACAATGATCTTTGGGATAGTGCCCCTCAGATTTGTGTTGTTGGAGACTCCAGTCATCCAAGATGGCCACCATACTAACATTAGGTCAAATTTAAGGAAATTTCAAACGACATATTACCACTTATTCCATTCTATTTAAATATCCTGGTGTTGGCCTCTATCAAGTTTGTGTTTTCGTTGTTGTCAAATATTCAAAAGGGCCGCCACAATAACCCAAAGTTTACATAGAATTATATATATATATATATAGGAAACGGCTGAAAATGCATGTTTCTTGAGTCTCTATCATTTTTATGTTTTTGAATCACATCTACAGGCCCACTTGGGCATCTTGTTTCAATAAGGACATACACACTGTAACTGTCAATTAAATTTTTAATTGATGTTTACAATGTTTATCTACGTATTTATTACCTTAGAACACTTTAAAATGGGTTATTCGTCCTCAATTATCGACACCCATAGGTTATTCATCCTCAGTTTTGCACAAAACCTTTTTTTAATTTTATTTTGTTATTTTAGATTTTTTATTAATTAAGTATTAATATATATAATTAAATTTAATTACATATCATACTTTATCAAACCAATATACGTTCATAATATTAGTTGATTGGAATTTAGACAAAACTGGTTGTACTTTTTTAGCTCTACTGGCTGAAAGGCTACCACTTTCCATTACGCGTACCCACCTTAATTCCATTAAGCGATGGGAAAGCTTATATTTGTATGATTTTATAACGGCTATTCCGGCGATAAAACACGTTAAAAATGTTTTTATACCAAACTTATTTAAAATTACCTATTAAATGTTTAAATTGTGCAATATGCAAACTTGTTAAGCTGAAATTAAGGTTTTATTTCATATCCCAGTCAACCCAGTGTTCGCTTCTTGGCGAAGGTGTTGGATGGGGTATGCAAGTTAATACTCGGACCACGTAATGTTCTTCATCCGATCTTTAATAAAAATTGGTCAGATTATTCAAATGGATGAAAGCTGACAAATTTTCAGCCAGATTCATTAAAAATTGAAAAAGTTATGGCCCTTGATTTATTGCAAAAAATGAGATATTTTGCTTGTGGACACGTTAGCACCTTTATATTTCACAGGATCTTTACAGAAATTGGTGAAATTGTTTATATTTATGACCGATTAATATTCAGCCAGATTGATAAAAAAATCACGTCTTTAATAGTACTCACTTCGCAACTCTCAGGACCTTAAGTCCTTTGATTTAGCTCTACTGACTGACGATATGACAAGCTATACATGCGATCACTTTTTGTTTGCTGTCTGTCAGCAATTTGATAAAATCTTCTGAAACATGAAGGATTTTGATGAACTTGATTGCAATGTTCCTTGGGATGCCCTCTCTCAGGGTTGTGTTTTTCTTGCACCCCGCATCCAAGATTACCAACATGGCTAAAACTAGGTCAAATTTAAGGAAATTTCAAACAACATATTTACCAACCAGGATCAGCTTGTTTAAATTACTAAAAGCTTGGATTATTTCCATAACCAGTCAAATTATTGAATTGAGAAAAAAAATCCATATATGGATTCTTGTAGTTTTGCAACCACAAACCTGATCTTTTATATAAATTTGCTACCCATGGTGAGAGACAGTTCTCTTTTTGGGGGTCAGTAGGTCAAAGGATGTATACCTCAGATTTATTTAAGCCAGTAGACTGATATAGGCAATCTTGGGCCTCTTGTCTTCTATCATGTTGATGTTCTCATTTCTTGATTACAGGGAAGATGATGAAGGAAAAGATCCGGAAAAGAACAAATTTGAAAAAGCCCTGTTAGGTAAATATGATCATGGATTTGAAGACAATTAAAACAATTTGTACTAAAGTCAGTCCATGCATAGTATACCATACAATGCATTGATTGGCTGGGAGCGAATATATAATTGCCTTACTACACTTTTGTGCCATTTCCTGTGCACTAGACCCTTACTTCAGGGATTGATTCCACACATTTATCACGAGCGTATATTGTGTCGATTTGCCACTCTTGTTAAATGAATACATGCAGCTGTTCTCTTTTAAATGAGTGGAAATCAATTTTCAGTTAAAGGTCATATGACCTTGACGTTTGATCTGCTGACACCAACCTCAATCCCAGTCAATGTCTAGTGATAAGCAACCTTGTGTACAAACCTTAAAATAATACATGCAACCGTTCTCTTTTAAATGAGCCGAAATCATGCATTTTAAGTATAAGTTCACAATGACCTTGACCTTTCAAATATTGACCCCAAAGTTAATCCCTGCTGAGGCCTAGTGCTAATCAACCTTTGCTCAGTTATTCAGAAAACATAACATGACTTTTCCTTGTTAGCTAACAACAATTGTTAACTTAAAACTGAATATGTAAAGCAGTTGTTCAAAAACATGTGCTTGTTAACAAACAGATAATAACCGTTTTATTTAATTGACCTGTTCACGTAATGTTAGAGAAAATCTCTTTTTGTGTCACCGTTTCGAAGAAAAAGGGGATACATAGGGATCATTCTGTCGTCCGTCCGTCCGTCACGAAAACATAACGTTGGCTTACACTTTCTCATTTCTTAATATTTCTTTATCAAATTTCAATATATACTCTGACATCATGACAACAACGACAAGGCCATTTAATAATATAAAGGTCAAGGTCACACTGAAGAAGAAGCATTATAGGGGTTAAATACTCATTTTCTTCGAAGGCATATAATGAACGCTCCTTGCGTGCGTCCGCCCGTGTGTCCCTAACTCAAGGTCACACTTGGAGATCAAAGGTTAAAAAACAACATTTCTTTCGTAGCTCAGCCATTACTCAGAAACTACTTAAGGGAATTTCATCAAACTTCACACAAATAGTAATCACAATGAGAAGGTGTGTCGCGCGCAATAACCAGGCGCATACGTCAAAGGTTATTATTGTGTGTTCGTATCCTTTCACAGTTTTGTGGATGGTTTGTAGTGGGGGCATCCGTGTCCCATGGACTCATTTCTTGTTTTTTACTATCTCTCCTTCGAAGAAGGTGGCGAGACATATTGATCACTTTGTGGCGTAGTCATCAACATTTTTGTTAAAACAAATTCAAATTTTAATATCTTCAACATTACTTATTCAAATTCATTTCAAACTTTGTATACGTCTTCACTATCATCAAGGCCACTCAGACACACACATTCCATAACTTTGTATTTCAATTTAGTAAAATTATGGCCCTTTTTCAACTTAGAATTTTCCTTTACGGTCAAGTTTTGTGTTTAAGTTTTTCACAGTCTAATAACTTCAACATTACTTATTCAATTTCAATCCACATAGGTAAAATATTACTAACCTTCTGAAATGTACATTACAATATACACAATTTATTTCATTTGTGAGAAAGCCAGAGCGGGGTAATTTCTTAATTTTTTTTTCAATATTCATTTTATTAAATTTTGTTTATTAGGCCTCAGATAAAGGCAGACTTTCTTGTTTTATGTTTGTGTAACAAAGCAGTATAGGCTAGACATTTGAAATCCGCCGATTCATTGTTTTGAGCTCTGCTGGCCAAAAGCCTTTTCGTCCACTGTCGGCCTGACTGTAAGAAATTTTATAAAATCGAC
Source organism: Cyrtodaria siliqua (assembly GCA_037043455.1). Classification (NCBI taxonomy): domain Eukaryota; kingdom Metazoa; phylum Mollusca; class Bivalvia; order Adapedonta; family Hiatellidae; genus Cyrtodaria; species Cyrtodaria siliqua. The sequence goes on from JAWPHD010007371.1 coordinate 74,399, forward strand.
ACCTCTCAAACCACCTAAAGGATTTTGATGAAACTATATCACAATGTTACTTGGGAGGGCTCCTCTCCGATTTGTGTTTTTCACAGCCGCCAGTCATCCAGTATGGCCGCCATGGCTGGAACTAGTCAAACTCAAGGAAATTTCAAACGACATCTCCGAAACCACTTATTCTATTGTATTGAAATATCATATAAAATGTGCCTTGGAGTTTGTGTTTTTGTTTTCTTCAAATAATCAAAATGACCGCCACGGCAAAATAAAGTTTATATAGAGTTACATAGGAAAAGGCTAATCTGAAAATGCTTGAAGGATTTTGATGAAACTTAATCACAATGATCTTTGGGATATTCCCCCTCAGATTTGTATTTTTTGCGGCCGCCCGTCATCACAATAGCCACCATGGCTAAATCTAGGTCAAATTTGATATATATTATTTAAAGAAATTTCAAACAACATCTCCTCCGATACCATGTATACTATTCTATTGAAATCCTCCGAAACTACTTTATCCATTCTAGTGAATTATCATATACATGGTCCTTGGGTTGGCTTCTATCAAGTAAGTGTTTTTCGTTGTCATCAAATATTCAGAATGGCCACGACGGCGTCCAAAAGTTCAAGTAGAATTGGCTAAAAATGACATCTTTTCTGAAACTGTTTGAAGGATTTTGATAAAAATTAATCACACATAATCCTTGAGATGGTCTCCCCGGATTGATTTGTAGCTCTACTGGCCAAAGACCAGACGGGGTTATGCGGTCACTTTTCGTCCATCGTTCTTGTGTCTGTCTGTCCGTCCGTCTGTTAGCAATTTTATAAAACCGACATCTCCTCTGAAACCGCTTGAAGGATATTGATGCAACTGTATCACAGTGTTACTTGGGAGGTCCCCTCTCAGGTTGTGTTTAACGCGAGATGGCCGCCAATCAGTCCCGGGTGTATTTTTTCAGTGGTATTTCAGTATATTTCCATGTAAAATAAACCTCGGAGTATTGGAACACAATGACTGAACAATAAGAAGCAACATTGGAAAAAAGACATGGAGACCTTGTAGAATTTAAAGAGGCGTTTTCCGTGGTTTCCACAGAAAATCTGAAACCTCGCAGTATTGGAACGTCTTTTACGAGGATTATTAAAAAACATGGAGTTTTATATATGGAAACCTCGGCAAATTTCCCCTCAATTTCCGTGGTTTCTTGTATAAAATCCCAGAAAATCTGAAACCTAGGAGTATTATTTAACGAGGATTATTAAAAACCATTGCGTTTTGTACATGGAAACCTCTGAATTTTTCCCGTCATTTTCCATTATTTAAAAATAATTAAAGTATTGGTAGTACCCTTTAAATATACGTCTGTCTGGCCCACAATCACTTCATTTTTCCTGGAAACGCCCTTATAATACATAATACAAGATTGTAACAGATATGTAAGGCCATTTTGGTAGTAATTTCTGAATGAACATAAGGTTTGAGTTTATAGATATCAAACTATATCACACAATTAATTCACATTTCATAAATAGCCATTTTCTTCGTGGTATTCACATGTGTTTGTATTGAAGACATTCCTAATTCTAAAAAGGGCTTTAACTCTGGTAGAAATTAGATGAATTATTATCATCTTCACGTGGTGGCAAACAATCCTATCAAATATGGTTTTAAACGATATGACTAGTTGCGACCACAAGAAAAGTGTGACGGACGGAGACTATTTCTGTGTCCCTTCGCTTTTCTTCGAAAACAACATAATGGTTTCCAGTTGTCACAAGGCCAGAAAATAATTGATCATAAACAATAATTACATTGATCAACACTTTCATCAATTATGTTTGTCAATTTCTCCATATAAACATTTCCACATGAACATTCCTGTCACTTTACATACATATTCAAAACATCAAGTGTGCACTGAGATTACATTAACAGGCACTTACTATTAAAACATCCCTATTAGTCACAGATGCCTACTTTGTTTACTTAAGGATTGAAGTCTACATTTTGATTCCATGGACTTTAAACAGCCTAATGTTTTTCATACTCCGATGAAAGATCAAAATATTTCAATTCTTATAATTACATTATGTTGTTTTCTATATTTATCTATAACAAATTAAAAATCTAAAATGCTGTTTGGGATTAGAAGGGTATTTTAGGATTATTATTGTATTGTCAACATTTACTTAATGAATGTTTATACAATCACATAAAGAAAAACACAAACTTAGAAGCCAACCAAAGTAACATGTATCAATTTTACTAAAATGGAATAAGTGGTTTCGAAGAGGACGTTTGAGTGTTTCTAAAATTTGACCTAGTTTTAGCAATGGTGGCCATCATGGATGGTGGGTGCGTGCGAAAAACACAAATTTAAGAGGGGTCATCAGAAGGATCATTACGATTCCTTTAAGCGGTTTCAGAGAACATGACATTTTTAACCTTTTCCTATATAACTATTATGTAAACTTTGAATAACCATGGCGTCCATTTCGATTATTTGAAGAAAACAAAACTTGATAGAAGCCAACCCAAGAAGAATTTAGTGGTTATGGAGATGTCGGTGAAATTTCCTTTAATTTGACCTACTTCTAGCCATAAAACGCAAACCTGAGAGAGGGCCCCCAAGTAACATTCTGATGATCAAAACCCTTCAAACGGTTTCAGAAATTTAGATTTTATAAAATTGTTAACAGACAGACAGCGGACGAAAATTGATCGCATAAGCTTGTATGTGATATAGAGGAAATGTCGATTTCATAACATTGCTAACAGAGGACAGACATAAAGTGATTGCATATAACCTCATTCTAACCTTTGGCCAGAAAGGTCAGGTTATGGGACATGTGTGTAAGATATGTTTCTTGAACATTGGTCAAATATTATTCATGGCAACCGGTTTAAGTTTAAATTATGCAGGTGTCTTTGACCTTGGAGGCACACCCATAGGAATTGTTCTCTGCATTTTATTGTTTGTCTGCACATTGTCAGATGATAGGTAACATTTGTAACAAGTATCGTCCAAATGCTTACAAATGTTATAGAGTGAAACAGGAAGTTAAACAGGCAGACAATGACATCATCATGTAAATAGGCTGATTTAGTTGCTTATTAATACATAAATGACTTATGTACGAGTCACTTTTTACTTCAGTCCAGATTTTGAATCTCCACATCTCCTTCATAGTTAAAAAGTACAATAATTCAGCAGTGCTACATTACACCCTCCGCCTCCCCATACACACACACTTCCTTATTTCATGGAATAGTTCATAACTTATGCCCTTCCGTAATTCATTATTCATTTCACCCGTTAAGGAAGCCATTCAGAACATCTGTTATCTCTTCCACTGTGACTGTCCACATCCCTCTCTGGTTTTTCGGCGATATAACTTTACTGTCAACATTTCTAAACTGTAACCGAATATTTTACTGATGTCTGGTATTCCCTTTTGCTGTCATTTTTCCATATTCTAAACAGCATTCTACAATGACATTAAGGAATATTGATAAAGCGAAGAACAAACAATGATAATTCACCGATTTTTCATTTAATAGGTTTACACGATTATATGTGGATGCATTAGAAACGATTAGAACCGCAGCAGCGGCTCAGTAGTTGAGCATCGGCCTCGCATGCGGGAGATCGCTGGTTCCATCCCCGAATCGGTCATTATTTTTTAAAAATGGTGTTCCCTTGCTTGACGTTCAGCATATACAAGGGTAGTTTTAGGACCGGTCGGCCTGGTGTCAGTAGGTAGGGTATCATGTCATGTGTCTACGACGCGGTATTCAAGTGAGGCAGCACTATAAAATGAGCATTGAGATCACTGCTACAAGTAGACACCATCCTGATATAAATGAGCAAATTGATGAACGCAACGTTGAACACCATACAAACAAACAAACAAACAAACAAAGGAACGATTACTACAGTAAAGATTGTCATTTAGAATTTGTTTGCACATACAATAGACCATATAGCTAGTTTTTTAAACGTACACAAGTTGTATTGGAATCAAAATAACATAGAGTTTTAATTATCGCAATTGCTTCAGGGACGTATGTCGACATAATAATTAACAAGTGCGAATCCATAGTGAATTATGCATTGGGGGTATGACCACGAACCAAGTTATTTTTATATCTTTATAAGTTAGAATTACCCTCCATTAACTTCTTTCAACTCATGTTTGAGCATTATTCACAGTGTTTACTGTTGGGATGGCTTTATGCTGGTAAACACTCCCATCTTATCCCATCACCACGTTGGGTGTTGACTCATTCTTCTAGATTTTCTTAATTCTTATTATTAAAGAATAAACACCATTATCTCCAGAAGAAAGAATCTAATTTCATTGGCAATTCTATATTCAATTCATTAAAAATAAAACATTTCAACATAATCTAATCAGAATATTTAAATAGGAATTCAATGTAAATTCATATAACTATAAGTTATTTGTATAGTTTACCTCCATAGACAACTTTATAAAATAAAATTACAGTAGATCGTCTTTACACGAAAACTCATGACATAATTTCTTTTGAAAATTAAAAAGGATTTTTCCTTTGATAACGTTATATATGAGACGTGTTTAATATCTTTTTGTTTTCATAGATTAGTTATCCTAAAATATGTCCACTATCTTGGAGGACTAATAATTTCCAGTCACTATTAATCAAAACAATTCCATATCGTTAACTTGGCTTGTCCTTTCATTTTGATTTTGTGTTCAAATCCATGCGGTTGTAAAATTGACCAATCAGAGCGTTTAGATATGAGCCATGGGTAAAACCCGCAACTTTTTGAATATTAGAAGGAAAGTAATGATTTGGCGGAACCCGTAATAACATTTATATTCCTTAAGCTATCCGCATATTCATTAAATCATTGTAAAGCTGGCATTCATAGCTTTAATAGGCTGTATCTATATATTTAAACTACGTTCATGAACACTATTATTACGTTTAGTTTGAAAACGAGCCATTTTGTATATAATTTTACGCTGATATTATATTAGGTGGAAACATGATAGCGTTTATATTTCTTAATTTATTCACAGACATTCATAATGAAACCAATACAAATAATGGAATAAGCCCATTTTGTGTGTGTGTGGGGCGTGGGGGGGGATTTTTTATTATTATTATTAATTTAATTACGAATTTCTGTGATTTATTGGCCTTTTCTTTATGAAAAGTTATAACTTGTGTTCATAGCTTTAAAATTATATATAGATACTGAAAAAATAGGGGTCTGGCTAAAACAGTAGGGTATTTTTTTCCTTGGCCTAATTTATCCCCAGTATATTTTTGTCTTTTTTTTTAAATTATTTTCAATATTGTTCATATCAGTTGATTCATCTCAAAAATAGGTCAATGTTACTAAAAATTTAAAATTCTTCTTCGTGAAATGACAGTTGGATTTGATGAAATATCATCTGAAATAATGTTTTGGATTGATCTCTTCCATGTTTGATCAAATCAGTCATTCCAAAATCCAACAAAATGGCCACCATGGCTAAATATAAATTATCAAAAAGAGTATGATAATGGACCTTTAGAAACGGCCGAGCACGACATATACGAAATATTGCAGTCTCGGTTTGATTGAGACTGTTCATGAGCAGTAGTGAAATATGCTGGCTACCGCTCACGCCTTCTAGCCCCGGGTTGAGCAGAACTGTATTTGATCACTATACTCCTGACAGCATAAATGCTACAATTTTGTCCATTGTACGTCATCAATTTGTTTTAAACAACATCTCTGAAACCGCTAATCAGAATTTGATAAAACTTTACAAGAAGCATCCTGGGATGACCCTTTCTCAAGTTTGTTAAAATGGTTCTGCTCGGTCGCATAATTAGGTCGCTGGTAATAAAAATATAAAAAACTTTTCTTCTCACTTCTCCGTCTGTCCGTCCGTCTGTTTATTGTGACAACTACTCCTGAAAAACTTGACTTGAATATTGCACTTGATGTCTATTTGATCCTAACTACAATTCAGGTAAGTCAAAAATCCAAGATGAATGTCACAGCTAAAATTGAAGTGATACGTTTAAATTCATGAATGTTCTGTGCTGAAATATTAAAGTATGAATTTTCCGTGTTTGGAAATGTCTAAGTTCGTATTTACGAGTTTTTATTTCTGAGGTTCTTTCGTGCTTAGAATAAATAGTGTTCTACTTTTCCAAGCTTTTATACCCGCGTTTGTAAAACGTGAGTCTTATGTTATGGCTTGTCCGTCAGTCCGTCCGTCCGTCCGTCCGTCTGTCTGTCTGTCTGTCTGTCTGTCTGTGAATTTTTGTCTTATCCGCTCTCTAACTTGGGTAAATGTTATTCAGTCTTAATGATACTTGGTCACAGTGTCTGCGGGTACAATGTATGTATCATATCGCTCCATTCACTCTAGAATTATGGCCCTTGAATTACTGAAAATTAACACAATTAGCGATGTCCGCTCTTTAACTTGAGTAAATGTTATTCAATCATAATGATACTTGGTCACAGTGCCTATGGATACAATGTCAAGGCCAAGTTCGATGTTCAGCCATATCGCTTCAATTACTCTAGAGTTATGGCCCTTGAATTACTGAAAATTCAATTTTAATGATACTTTGTCACAGTGTCTATGGGTTTATTTTAACAAAAATAAATGTTGATCATTTCTTTATTTGAGTCCTCTGTAGTGACTCCATGACCTGTTTTCTAAAGAGTATGTGTGACATTAAGTCTATAGACAATGTAAGTTTATTATTTAGCTTAATGCCCGTTGTTTCTGTAGAATATTTACACGGTTTTTCTTCCGAGGATTTATGAAAGAACCTTGGAATCCCATATGTCTTGGGGAAAAATCCATGGAAATTTAAGCTAAAATCCACGACTTTTAAAAATAATCTATGGAAAACTCAATTGAACCACGGAAAAAGTACACCCGGAATACTATGTCAAATTTATGAAATTTCAAACGAAATCTCCTCTGAGACCACTTATTTCATTCTAGTGAAATATCATGTTCCTTGGGTTGCCTCTATCAAGTTTGTGCTTTTCGTTGTCGTCGATTAATCAACATGCCCGCCACGGCGACCCAAAGTTTACATTGAGTTAAAGGCTTAACATGACATCTTCTCTGAAAGCGCTCAAAGGATTTTGAGGAAACTTAATGACAATGATTTTTGGGATAGTTTCCTTTAGATTTATGTTTTTCGTGGTCCCCAGTCAACCAAAATAGCCGCCATTGCCAAAACTAGGTCAATTTAAAGACATTGCAAACGACATCACTGAAACCTCTTATTCCATTCAAGTGAAATATCATATACATGTTCCTTGGGTTGGCCTCTATTAAGTTTTCGTTGTCGTCAAATAATCAAATTTGGCACCACGACGACCCAACGTTTCCATAGGAAAAGGCTAAATATTTCATCTTCTATGAAACTGCTTAAAGGACTTGAAGGGGTTATATATGAGTCAATGTGGCGGTCCGGCGGTCTGTGGACAAATCGTGTGGAGCGAACTACTTCTACAGTTTTCAATCGATTGAACTAAACTTTGTATACTTGATCAACATTAAGTGTAGATGTGTGTGACATAAATTTCGTGCGGCTCGCTTAAGAGTTATTGCCCTTGGACTTAGAAAAATTGCTGTCCGGCGGTATGTTAACGCGTCTGTGAACAAATATTGTGGAGCGAACTACTTCTACAGTCTTCAAACGATTGAAGTGAAACTGTGTAAACATGATCAATATCAAGTGTAGATTTGCGTAACATAAATATCGTGCTGCCCGCACAATGCCATCCAGAGTTATTGGACTTAATAACATTGCTGTATTGAGCATATTGCAATCTTGTGGAGCGAACTACTTTTACAGTTTCCAGTCGTTTAAACTGAAACTTTCAATAAAAGATCAACATCAAATGTAGATGTGTGTGACAGAGATTTCGTGCATATACTGTCATTAGCATTGAAGAAAAAACGCATTACTGAGGCCATGAAGTCCCCATTAATGAATGACCACAAATGATGACGTGGATTCAGTGCAGGGAATGTCCAGTCCGTAACAGGTTCATTGTTATACCTGTGTTTTCAAATTTACTATACTGCATAGTTACTGTAGTCATATTACATTATAGTATTCACTATACTGGGGTGAAGCAAATTTATGTCATACTTACGCGCCCGTAATACTTGACAAAGCGGTGCTTCGGGTTATTCATCACTTTCAGTCATAGCTCTAATTTAATTTAATTTTTAACTTTAACCACACTATACCAGTAGAGCATATACAGGCCCACTTGGGCCTCTTGCTTTTCTGACAAACGCAAGACAGGCGACACACGTGTTCCGGGGAACACCATTTTAGTTTCATTGAAATAACTCTAAAATGTATATAATTAACTGCAATAGGATGTCCTAACTAACACAATGAGAACTTGTTTTTAATATTAGGTCACACATTTCTGAAATGATGGTCAATTTAGTTAACATATCTCTAGATTTACATGATAGGTAACAAAAGTTGTAAAGAAGAATCATACGAAACTTACATCATTGGATTGTAATTTTTTTTGTTTATTAAAACTTGTCAGTCTGTTAAATATTATAATTATTCATTGTGACCTCGTGATGACAACAAGAAATTCTGAATTGTGGGAATGGAAAACACTGTATTATTAAGTATTTCCCTGGTAAACCTTTACTGATAGTTAAGGGGATCTATACAGGTGGCCATCTTGAAACTGAGATTCTATTTCAATGGCAATTTCTTTAACATGTATGCATGGAAATTGATGAAACTTTGCCCAGGGTGTTATTTTATTGATATCTAAGGGTCCAAAAGGTAGAAATGTGTACATTGAGCATAACATCGGTTTGGCGTAAAATTCGCCTGCAGCATAACTCAAATACAAATTCATTTTTTAAAAATGTAATGCATAATTATATACTATATACTCTAGTCTAGTTGCAAGGCGTTTTACTTTATCCAAAAATGCTTTTGATATAGATATTTTCGGTTTTCTATGACCTGACCCATTCAATTTTATAGCAATAGTTCAATGTTAGCATAGACTACACTTTATGTGTAGTCTATGCTGGTCATCGTGTAGGTATATTAGCGTTGAGGGGTGACTACAAAGTATAAATAAATATGGAGAGAACAATTAAACAAGTGAAAACAAAACAAACAAAAAACATAATAAAACATACGATTCATTTAAAACGTGTTCCCACTGAAATTAAAACAACACTTGTAACAAAAACATTACATAAACGGGGCGTATTCATCTGAAAGCTGACACATATCGCGTTTAACCCACTGTAGCAAAGGAACAGTAAAAATCGCTTACGGGCCGTTACGGATGTACGAACTTATGTATCATCCCCCTGGTATATCGGTGGTAAATTGAATAATCACGTGCGCTGTGTAAGTAGAATAGACATCCAAATTATAGTCATAGTTATACATTCCGTTACCATTTATTCGTCCGATCTGTTGCAGATCGTATTTTTTCTCTTTGTAAATGGATGAAATATATAAGCATAAGATTGATTCAGTGTTTATTTGAGTGTAAATGTAAGAAACGAAAGAGTGATTTTAAAAAACACACCTGTACAGTACTGGTAAATATTTTTTTTATAGAAATCGACATATTTTCCATTTTGGGAATTTTGAAATGCTAACAATACGACATTTACATGAACATTTTCCAAAAAATAAGAGCCTTGCAATTAGACTAGAGTATATAGTATATAATTATGCATTACTATTTAAAAAAAAATTGTATTTGAGTTATGTTGGCAGAGTGTAAAATGACAAATGTTACCCCAAAACCGATGAAATATCAATATTGAGAATTGCATGTAATGTGACATTTAGTATCATTGATATTAGCATTATCTGAAAAGTTGATAACATGAAAATGTGTGTTTAGGCAGCAGATGGAGATTTTGAATATCGAAGAAACTCTGTTTAGATCCCCCTTAACCAACACAAAATTCTAAAAAAAGGAAGGTCGGCCAGAAATCCAAGATGACAGGCACAGCTACAAATACATTTTCAAAAGACTATTTTGTAACGACTACTCCTCTGAAAGTACTCAAGGATTTTCAAGAAGTTTTACAGGATGTTGCTCTTAATTACAGCTGACATAATTATGTCATGCATTTTGATCAGAATTGTGCCTCCTTTTTACTTTGTATATTCCCCGCAAACTAAGATTGTAGGGTTATACTGGATTCGGCTTGTCCGTCTGTCTGTCTGTCTGTCTGTCTGTCTGTCTGTTGGGCCTTTGGGTTTTTTCACTATATATAGTATATAGGGACAAATTGTTGTCCGATCAATAACTTCAGTATTTGTCATTCAATCTTTATAAAACTTTGAAATAATTGTTATGGGCATAGTATCTCGGTCAAGTTCGAGAACCAGCCCCATTGCATCTGTAATAACATAGTTATGGCCATTTGTTTTGTTCACTATATACTGTAGGGACATATTGTTATCCGATCAATACCTTCAGTACCTATCATTCATAAAACTTGGGAATAATATCTCGGTCGAGTTCGAAAACCAGCCCCAGCGCATCGGTAATAACATGGACCTTTGAATTTTCTATCACTATATAAATTATTATATAGGGACAAATTTTTGTCCGCTCAATAACTTCAGTACTTATCATTCAATTTTATAAAACTTGGGGAATAGTAGTTATAGACAAAATAGCTAGGTCAAGTTCGAAAACCAGCCCCAGCGCCTCGGTAACAACAGAGTTATGGCGCTTTTATTTTTTATCACTATATAAATTATTGTGTAGAAACAAATTGTTGTCCTCTCAATAACTTCAGTACTTATCATTCAATATTAATAAAACTTGGAAATAATAGTTAGGGAATAGTTATAGTTAATAGATTTTAGGCATACAGTTCTAGTTTTATATGGGTATGAATCCCCAATAGTTGAACATGATGACTCTTGTTAGCTATACTGGTCATTAACAGTAGAGCGTATGCCATTTGTTATATACACTAATTATATCTCAACTAATGTTGTGTTAATCTTGTATTTATATTCCTTTTGTTCATATGTATATACAGGTACTATTGCCATTCAGAAGCCTACTGTGTTGTGGGAAGATGTTGCATGTCTGGAAGGGGCCAAAAAAGCCCTTAAAGAAGCAGTCATAATGCCCGTCAAATTTCCTCACCTATTCAAAGGTATAAATGATCTAGTACTGTAAGTTTGGTTTTATTTCCCCCATTCCCCATATTTTTTAAGAAAAGCAGAGAGACATAGAAATTGTCTCCAACTGCCTATTAGTATTATGGTATGGCGCTGTCTCTCCGTCCGTCCGTCCGTCCGTCCGTCCATCCGTCCATCCGTCCGTAAACAATGGCTTGTTCGTGATCTAACTCTAACGTAGGAACATGACACTTTAGTGGATTTGAAGGTTATAAGGTCAAAGGTCAAGGTCACAGGAGTTCATTATGTGAAAATCTTTTCTCGAGAACCGTTTAATGTAGGAACATGAAATTTTAGTGTTAGACACCACGTGGGTTAAGAATGATCCCTATTGATTTCAAGGTCAAAGGTCAAGATCACAGGAGTTTGTTATGTGAAAATGTGTCCGTGCTATAACTCGAGAACCGTTTAACGTAGGAAGATGAAACTTCAGTGGTGGAAACATCGTGGGTCAGGTATGATCCTTATTTATGTCAAGGTCACAATGTCAAAGGCCAAGGTCACAGAGTTTGATATCTGAAAACCTTGTCCACTCTCTAACTCGAAAACAGTGTAACGTAGGAACATGAAATTTCAGTGGTGGACACCTCATGGGTCAAGGATGATCCCTTTCGATTTCAAGATCACAAGGTCAAAGATCAAGGTTTGATGTAGATAGGTAAAACTTCATGGGCAGAAGCCTTATCAGTCAAAGATGATCCCTGTTGAATTCAAGATAACAGACGGGACATGATGTGCCGTTTGTGGTGCTCTTGTTATAAAAGCCTTATCTCTGAAACCGCTTGAATGATTTTGATGACACTCCTTAACAATTTTCTTTGGGTCTTGCTCCAATCCTTGGCTAAAACTTGGTCAAATTTAAATTTCATACAACATCTACTCAGAAACTACTTATTTATTCTATTCTATTTAAATGTCATATATATGTTTCTTTGGTTTCCCTTTTATATCAAGTTCAAATTTTTCATTATTGTCAAAAATCTTTGTGACCATCCCAGCAACCCATTGTTTACACAGAGTTGTATAGGAAAAGTCTAATGTTCTTTGTGATAGCCAGAATATTGTGATAGCTCCTCTCAGAATCGTTTTTCGGACCTGTCTGCTTTCCAAGGCGGCCACCATGGCTAAAACTATGTCAGATTTATGGAAATTTCAAATGACATTCTCTGAAAACACAATTTAACATCTGTACGTACCGTTACCATGTTTGTGTTTTAACCACATTGTACCAGTAGAGTATCTATAGGCCCACTTGGAACCCTGGTATAACAACGTTATACCAGTAGAGTGTTTTCAGCTCCAGTTGGGACTCTTGTTATTTTTGTCGTAGCTTCAAATTCGAGTGTTTAATATTTGTATTCAATCTCCAAGTGTGTTCAAATGGTGAACCTGGCCCTGTTTACACAAACATTCTCTAGTTGAATTTGCACTCAAAATCAAATTTCAGAACTGTTTAAAAAGAGAACAAAGCACAAATGATGAATTTTAAAGTCCAAACAGAGTTTATATAAATATGAAATTGATAATTTGATTAGTATTTCAATGTTATCCATGAAATAGTGATTGTATTCGAAATAGATTCAAGATTCAAATTCATTATTTTTTGTAACTGAAACATATATACACGTTATCTTATAATAAATTATAATAAATAGTAAGTACATACATGACAAGCAATAATATAAATAAGCATTTGCCTGCACGAGGTCGAACTTTATATACATATGAATATAAAATAATAATATTATATTCATATACACCTAATCACAAAAATGAAATTGAATAAATGCGATAGAATTACTGTATACGCTGTAAATTTAGCGAGGTGGAAATGTTAGCGAATTTAACGAATGTCAAATATTCGCTAAATGTTTAACCAGCTAAAATAGAAATTTTTGACCATATATCACCGTCAGAAAATGGTTTTCGCTAAATTGAATGTACGCTAAAAGTCGAAAAAGTGAAATTCTCTAAATTTTCGACGCGCGAAAATGTCTACGTATACAGTATTACAAGAGAGATTCGCAACAAGCAAACGCTTATTCCAAATATTTACTTAATTTAACGAGTTCAGTAAATGATTTCGATTACATCAACTTATTGAATTTATATGCACTTGGTCTCTTATAAAAATATCGTTTAATATAAAGTTTCCGGATATCATGATATATTGGACAAATTAAAACAAAATGGTATTCGTTTTCGATGTCGCTAGAATCACAAACAGTGCAATACCTTTCGTAACGTGACGTTCGATTCTGTGAATATCGGCCTGTTTCAATTCTAAGTTAGTGTGAAGACAATCTAAGTTTTGACAAAATAATTCTAAATTTCTATGGTAACTTATCGAAATAGTGTTCCAATTCAAAAACATGTTTATATGTTTTAATGGGATGACAGTAAGGTAAGTGTGAGGTTTGGTGCACCCTCGAACCGGTTTAAACCCTCAGAGGCCTACTTTGACACTAACCGTTCCAAGGCGGTAACCCTATTGTCATCCCTTTTGTGTTTGTGATGTCGTTTGCATTTAATATTACTTTTGCCTTGTTTGTCTGTTTGCGTGTTTGTTTCTGTGTTTCTGTGTTTTGTGGTTGAATATCCTCCTTGAACGCTAAAAATATCGGACAGGGAAAGCAGCATTCAAGGACGACAGTCAACCACAAAACACAAAAACAAACACGCAAACAAACAAACGAAAAGGCAAAATTAATAAAAAATGCAAACGACATCACAAACACAAAAAGGGTTGACAATAGGGCTACCGCCTTGGAACGGTCAGTGGCAAAGTAGGCCACTGGGGGTTTAAACCGGTTCTAGGGTGCACCAAACCTCACACTTACCCTACTGTCATCCCATTCAAACAGGACAGTGTAAATAAAGAAATCCCCGCCATGATCTAATCTCTAACCAACAAGGCAGCATCAATAGGCAATATAAGTAAAACACAAATATGCTCGTGTAAATATAATACAAAAAAACAATAGCCTAGAAAGCCACAATGAAGGTATTAAATGACTTGGCAGAAGCCAGAGCAGTAAAAGAATACACCATTAAGGGCACGACAAGAAAGATCATGGACAAACATCAAACGCCACCGTCCCAATGGGCTTTAGGTAGGCGTCATCATAGGGTCCATAGCCTGTCCGGTCATCATACAATTAAAGAGGAAAGCATAGTGGCGAACTGTAAAAGGGTCCACCACCAAGCATGCAGTACGTTGCAAAATGATAGGGTCATAACCTCTTTTGATAAACTTTTTAACAAGTTTAACAAAGATAGTATGAAAGTGATCATGACCAAAAATCTTACGAAGTTTATAAATCACATCACCATAGAAGTCAGGTTGTCGCAGAAGAGTCCTTAAATTACATTTATATTTGGAAAGAAGATCAGGGTGACTTTTTCGTTTGTCTGTTTGCGTGTTTGTTTTTGTGTTTTGTGGTTGACTGTCGTCCTTAAATGCTGCTTTTCCTGTCCGATATTTTTACCTTTTTTTACGATAATAATATTTTGCAATGGTTTTACGAAGTTTATGGTAACGGTAACCCTGATTGAGTAACTGTTTAGTTATACAAAGATTACGAATATTAAAGTCCTCAACTCGAGTACGAGCTCTAGAAAAACGAATAAGTTGAGATAGATAAACCCCATAAGAAGATTCTCGGGGAACATCCCCATCCAAGTGGGGATAATTAACAATGTCAAAATTAAAATCATCTCTCTTGTCATAGATTTTGCTAATTATTTTACCATTTTCAATCGAGAGATCTAAATCAAGAAAAGAAGCGTTATTATCAGATATATTTTCTTTATTAAGCCGAAGTTCTTTAGTATAAATATTATGAACCATAGCTGGAAAGAAAAGGTTGTCAATGTTCAGTATGTCATCCAGATACCGAGAGGTGTCATTAAAAGCTTCAATAACATCAACTTGGGTATCTGGTGAAAGACTCAAAATGAAATCCCTTTCATAGCAAAATAAAAACAAATCTGCGACAAGTGGTGCACAGTTGGTACCCATAGGGATACCAACAATTTGTCTATAAACGGTGGTACCATACCTCATTCATTATTCCGTCTCCATCTATTTCATTATCCGAAAGGTTATTACCGTTCTGAAATATTTTGTGAATTCTACCGCGTTCAACTCCATTCAATTCACGAAGACCAAAGTCACCGATATTGTCGAAAAAATCGTCATCCGGCCACTCATCCGAAGACGAATCAATGTCCGACATCTTCTAGTTTATTTTACACCTGATTACACCTGTCTATTCGTTAATTTTACGACAAAATAGTATGTTTTCAAAGAATTTCACAAGGAAATGAATTCGGCCATTTGCATTCAAGTGCGCATAAATCACGGTCAGAACGATATCTCTACGGGATTTGGTAACCTATAACAATGGCAGCACAGAAAGCTGACCCTCCTTGGGAAAATTACTAAGCTAAAAGCCTTTGCCTTGCCCAAGAAATATAAAAATATCGAACAGGGAAAGTAGCATTCAAGGAGGACAGTCAACCACAAAACACAGAAACAAACATGGAAAAAGACAAACAAGAAGGCAAAAGTAACAATAAATGGAAAAGACATCACAAACACAAAACGGTTGACAATAGGGCTACCGCCTTGGAACGGTCAGTAGCAAAGTAGGCCACTGGGGGTTTAAACCGGTTCTAGGGTGCACCAAACCTCACACTTACCCTACCGTCATCCCATTAAAACAGGACAGTAAAGAAATCCCCGCCATGATCTAATCTCTAACCAACAAGGCAGCATCAATAGACAATATAAGTAAAACACAAATATGCTCGTGTAAATATAATACAAAAAACAATAGCCTAGAAAGCCAGAATGAAGGTACTCAATGACCAGAGCAGTAAGAGAATAAACCATTAAGGGCTCGACAAAAAAGTGGATTTACCTGTTGACAGTACTTCCGAACCCTGCAAAAGAATATATAAAAAGTCTAAACGACCCCATGTTCAATTTTTTATGGGATAACAAACCCGATAAAATTAAAAGGGAAGTAATTACTCGAGGTAATGAAGATGGAGGACTGAAAATGATCGATTTAAATAATGTTTTGATATTTCTTAAAGCTGGCTGAATATTTGACTCTGAAAACAACGGCAAATGGAAGATTTTTTATGCCGATAAAATTTCAATTTTTTTATAGTAAATTGTTATATGAATGTAACTTAAATCAATCAGATATGAAAGTGTTAATTCCAATAACGTTTTTTTTCACATGACGTTGTAATTGCATGGCAACCCATTTACTGTCAAAATCAAACAACCGTAATAGGTAAAGAAATCATTTGGAATAACTCAAACATAAAAGTCGGAAATAAAACAATTTTCAAAAAGTCCTGGTTTGATTAAAGATTACAATTGATAAAACAATTATATGATTATAGAAACAAAGAGTTTTACACTTTTAAAGATCTAACTGATATATATGTGATCTCTGAACACGATTTTTTTATTTTGTATGTCTATACTATCAATTATACCAAAAGATTGGAAATCAAATTTAAAGCTAGAAAATATAAATATAAAAAGAGATGAGACACTCCTAAACAAATTGTTAAAGGCTAAACGGGCCAATAAATTTGTATATGAATATCAAATGAATACTGACAGAAACATAGAAATTAAATCACAGAAAAAATGGGAAGCTTGTACAAATACTACATTAACATGGAAAAAAACATATACTACTCAAATATTGATAAGGGTCACTATGTATTCTGTATGTCATTGGTACTTGATGTGGTGGAAATTGTTATTAAGCAGTTATAGTTAAATTTCGCTGTTGTTTGTACCTAGTGAGCAGCAAAAATAATGAAAGTAACGAATCATTGAAGTGTAACGAATGCGAGAATGAGGTAGGGGTCAAAAGTAGACTTGTCATTGATATATGGGATAAGGAAATTTAAATGAGATCATTTTGGGGTCTATTTTTAGTTTTAGTAACGTGTATGATGCCCACGTGCATTGATAACCGCTTGACATCGCCTCCTCATGCTGCCAAAAAGCCCTCGGATTTTGTGCTGTGGGATTCGAGCCCATTCCTCCAGTAGTGCCTGTCTGAGTAGGCAGGTCGTTGTAGGCTGGTCAGGTCGGGCTAATATGGCTACCTGAAGCATGTTCCAGACGTGCTCGATTGGATTTAAATCCGGGGATCGGGCAGTCCATGCCAACGATACTTGATGTCTGCAGGCACTCGTTGGTTACACGAGCCCTATGAGCACGGGCATTGTCGTCCATAAAAATTAAATCTTGGCCAATAGCACCTGCGTATGGGCGAACATAAGTGTCCAGAATTTCATTTACGTACCTTTCAGCCTTGATTGTACCGTTCTCAAAGATATGCAGGTCCGTTTTTTAACTCTGGACGCTGATGCCCGCCCATACCATAACTGATCCCCCGCCGTAACGATCATGTTCATCAATACAGACAGGTGCAGCTCGCTCATTTCTCATTCTCCAGACTCTCGCCCGTCTGTCTGTGAAATCAACACAGAATCTGGACTAATCAGAAAAGAGGACCGGAAGCGTCCATCTGACATGGTCACGGGCCCACTGCAGACGCTCTCTAACGTGATGTTGCTGCAGAGGGATGCGTATGGCTGGCCTTCGAGCACCCATACCAGCATCATGGAGACGATTTCTGACAGGTTGCGTTGATATTCTAACACCAGTGGCATTCTGGAAGTCGTTTCTAAGAGTTGATGCGTTTCTAAGAGTTGATGCGTTACGGAAACAGTTCCTTCGAGCCTGGACTACAATAAAACGGTCCTGGGCTTGGGTTGTATACCTTGTCCGAACTTGTCCGACCACCCCTGTGTCGATGCATGACATTTCCATATGTCTGGTAGCGTTCTAACATCGTTCCAACGACGCTCTGCGACACGCCAAGATAGCGAGCAACCTCTCTTTGAGAGAGCCCTGCCTCAAGCATACCAATGCCTCAATTCATTTCTACATTATCAAGACGCCTTCGAACTTGTACATTCGCCATAGTAACTGACAGTTTTCAACACAACAGTGTATAAAAACAAACAAACCAAACTTTTGACATGTTCTCGAGGTTACATGTATTCCAACCATCTGGTTTTCGAGGTATGCGATTTCCCGTGCTCCCCATGCAAAGTCACCGTGACATTTGGATAAACAAACGACAGGTTTACTAGCCATTTACATGTATACACTTAGTGCATTGAAAACTTTTGGATATCTTCCTACACTTAATGCAAAATATAAGGTTAGCATACTGACCCTTATCAAAGAATTCCAATATATAGAGGATTTTTGTTGTTTTGGAGTGAATAACCATATTTTATTTCATCTCGAAGTGAGAACACTTTATATTTTCACAAATGCTATTCACGACAAAACAACAAATATTCTTTTTATTTTATGATTTTACAAACACTTTTTTAGGGAAACTGCGGTAGAACAACACGGGAGGCAATTTCAATACTAAGCTGCTTTACACATTGTAGAGCGCGATTACAAAAAAAGTCCTAAACTATTTTATTTATACCTAAATAGAACAATTACTTTATTGTATTATATATTGGCAATCATTTCCTTTTAACTTTAAAATCAATTTCAAATCATTGTTTGAATAGAATGTACAATTCGCAGTGTTTCTGTCTCGGCATGTTTACATTTGCGTAGGAATATCTTGTGAACCATTTTACTGTGCATCTGTGTTCTAATGTACATTTAAAAGTAGTCCCGGCAGCTACATTGGAAATAAAACTCTATATTCCGCAGAGTGGAATAACATTTTAATTTCACTGATAAAATACAGTATTTCATTGCATATCATAAAATAAAAATATTTAATGCGCATAGTACCGACAAATAATTATTTATTCAAATGCAATATTGTTCAGTCCAACCTCTGCGACTTTTGCAGTATGCATATTAAATCTGTAAATCATTTGTTCTGGGAACGTAATATTGCTCAAACATTTTGGTCGGAGTTAAAAACATACATTTCCGGCTTAAATTTATCCATAGAATTGAACCTTGACACTATATCTTTTGGCATAACAGATTTTTCTATCAATAACACTATAAAAAACTTCTTGATTATTAGTGGAACTTATTTATCTTTAGAAATAAATGCACAAACACCATTCTTAAATTTATTTGTTTCAAGACTTTTCTATACAGACGAATCGAAATTGAACGAATCGCACTTGCGAACGATAATTAGAGACCCATGAGACAAAATGGCGAAACTTTATTAACTGATCGATCAAGTATAATTATTAGACACCAAATTAGACAAACCGAAACTCTACTTCTTTCATCGTACATTTTCACTTCTTCTATCTGTATTATTTGTCTGTCTTACTTCTCTTCCTTTCTTCTATAAACTATTTTCTTCATCTACTCTCTACATAACTAAACTGTTTCACTGGAAATCTTTGTTGGTTAAGTCTATGAACATATCATGAATAAAATATTGTTGGATAGAATATATGTATCTTTATAATATCGTTATGCATTATTGTATGACATGACTTACAAATGTTTTCTTGTGAAATAAAATATTAAATTATAAAAAAAAACATATAACAACGCCGGAGAATTTGAATACACTAATGACCGCTACAGCGGGCTATCGGGTTGAAAGGTAGTTCGTATTTCTGCCCGCCTCAGCGGGCTGTCGTGTTGAAAGGGTTAAATAAATCATCAAAAAATGCATTTTTCAGTATCATAAAACAAATATTACATTCCTGCGACTGCAACGGGGACTCAGAGGACAGCGGTGAATCAGAAGTTGTAGGACTAGTCGGCGCAGTGTCAGTATAATGTGGCTGGGTGGAATATTATGTCATTTGTCTATGGCGTAGTATTCCAGTGAGGCAGCACTATAAAATGAGCATTGAGTTTGTACAAAAAAAAAGAAAAGATTCCCGTGAGAGTGACAGTGGATATTATCAACCTTCGGCTAAATATTGTCAGCATAAATGTCTCTGCCCAGGAGACACATGTTTTACATAAGAGAAGGCTAACATAACATTTTCTCACGTACTGTCCACAGAGTTCAATTATTGGGGAAATACGGATTTATATTATAAATTGAGTTGTTAACCTATGTACCTGTTACTTCCATGTACCCATTACTTCTTGTATTTAAGCTTGTTTATCATATTTTTTAAAGGTAAAAGAATGCCATGGATTTTACTGTTTGGGGTAATTATGTCAACTTTTTACTACTAATATTAATAATATTTCAGCACACAGTTGTTCACTGACCCTGCAAACATAGGGCTACTGCAAAGAGGGAGGAAGGAATATTTTATATATATACAGAGAAGAAACTATGTTATATAAACAAACCCACTCCATTATGTATATTTAATAAAATAGTCATATCATACAATACATGGCTTGAAAATATGGCTGCATTTATTCTGGTACCCCTCCTAACTGCATTAGGCGCCTTTCTTTTGCGAGAGGTACCATACTAATGATGGCCGACTTATTGTTGGCTCTATTGATCAGAGATCAGTGATGTGGTACGGCGTTCGTCATACGTCCGTAAATTGTTTTTGAAGCGACTACTTCTCTGAAACTACTGGCTGGATATTCCTAAATCTTAAACAAATGTTGCTCTTCAGGTCTAGTTGGTCCTAAGTAAAATTCTGGTCTCCTACTACTCCTGTTACTACACGATGGGTTTTCCTGAAATATGTAGAGCTTAGAAAGCAATATATTATAAAGTATTATTGGAATAGACCAAACATGCCAAAAATGATTATGTTAATTAATACACTGTCAAAAAAGAAATTAGAAATGTAGCTGTATATATATATATACAAAGCATTTAATAAAAGAAATGAATGTCTGTTTACTAATAAGTGATATTGTTATATATTGTAATGTTTACTGCATATCTATATAATTAGATGCTTGTATTATTGTATTGTGTTCATATGTATATATGAAATCGTTTGTATCAAACATACATATTAGAAATTATTTAAAACCTTCTCCATTGTGAATTTCGATTTCACGTGATTCAACTGTATATTTGGTACATGTAATGTATATTGTATTTCGACTATCAGTCACATTATATGTCATTGTATTTATATCCTTTATTATACCTTACAGCCTACTGGTACTGGGAAAACTTATTTGGCAAAAGCTGTAGCTACTGCATCCAACAACTCAACATTTTTATCTGTGTCTCCTGCTGATTTGGTGTCCACGAGTTTAAGAGAAAGTGAAAGGTGATCTACCGGTATACTTTTATATCACTACTGTTACATTATTCATGCTGGGGTAGTTTGTAGATAAATGTATTGTTAGAAACAGAGTATTGTTTATTTATACTTAAAACATTTTTACTGTTGAAACTGTATTTATCTTTACAATCTTTAACTTTGAAACTATTGTTAGCCATACTGATCATAGATCAGCACAGATGCATGGTGCATCGTTCATTGTCATTGAAGGTTAACAGGTGAGTTTTTGGGATCATAATCCGTCCGTCCTTGAATTTTTTCTTTAAACAACTTCGTTCAAATAGTTACCCTGAGGTAAAATTTGGCTCCACCCTGTATACATAAATGAAGACTTGACAATTCTTCTCCAACACTACAATGCCTAAAATGCCATAATGTTTTAAATGAAGCATAAGCGCATGATCTTCTATTAAGGTGACCGTGCGGTCACAAATGACCCTGACCCTGTATGTAACGATGATCCTTGGGTCATAAATGATCCTTAGATAGTGTTTTATTATCTCACCTTTTCGAAGAAAAAAAGCGACCAAGGTATTACTTTTCTGGCTGTTTCTTACAAACTACACGGACTATAACAACCAATCTATGGTCAAAGTTGCGTCTTTGGTAGTAGCACATCACGTTCCACCATAGGGTTCTTCTTATGAACTTGACTTATATTTTATGGGCGATTAACTCTGTAAATTTCACCAAACTTGTATCAAAGTTGTACCTTGGTTTTTATTCTGATACGGGGGTTTCGTCTATAACATTGACCTTGAATTTTGCATTTATTTAGTAAAATTAACATTAATTTTTTGCGTTTAGCTTTGTTCCTTAGAATTGCATGGACTAGACCAACCAAACTTAGTACTTGGGTAGTACAGCTCAACACCACAGAGAAGTTCAACAAATATACTAAGTCAAATTAACCAACAAATATACTTAGTCAAATTTTGCATTTTAGCTCTATGTCTCAGCAACTATATGCACGAGAATAACCAACTGGGATTATGTAACTGTAATACAGTCCAAGGCCATGAGTCAGTTTAACAAATAGCATTGACCTTGAACTTTACAAGTCATTTACAGTGTTAATTTAATGTTGCGTTTTGCACTTTTGCTTTCAATTAAGGTCAACTAAACTTGGATCATACTTGTAAATAGAATAGTACTGGTCAAAGCTTTACATTTTAAACCAAAGGCTAGACGAGCTTATTCGATCACTTTTCATCCGTCTTCAGTCCGTCTGTATGTTAGCAATGTTATACAACTAACATCTCCGAAACTGTTGGAAGGAATTTGATGACACTTTTAACACAATGTTACTTCGGAAGTCTCAAATTTGTGTTTTACGCCCGCCAGTCATCCAAGATGGCCATTATGATTAAAGGTAGGTAAAATTAATGGAAATTTCAAACGACATACCGGTATATTAGTGTTTTTATCTTTTTAGGTTGGTGCAGACTCTCTTCAGTTTAGCTCGCAAAAATAAACCCAGTATACTATTTATTGATGAAGTAGATGCTTTTTTTGGATTTCTCGGTGAAAATGAACCTGAATCTGCCAGAAGAATCAAAACAGAATTTCTTGTTCAGGTTGATGGTAAAGATAATGATGGTAAGGAGAAACTTACCTGATTACTAGTGTAGCAAAATAATAATTATTCCGGTTATACTATATATAAATAAATATGGTAGATTTTATTGATGAAGGTAACTATAGTTTTGAAAAGAACCACAAAGGGGTAAATCAGGTTTTTAGCTTGACTTTTCAAAGAAAATGAGAGCTATTTACCCCGGCATCGGTGTCTCCGTCGGCGTCGGTTAACATTTCACGTGTAAGCTGGTATCTCCAAAACCACTTGGCAGATGTCAATAAAGTATTCGATATCAATAAATAACATGATATATGCTAGTTCCATAACTCTGTAATCTATTTTGACAAAGTTTTACCCTTTTTGTACTTATGCAAATTGGAGTAAAAATATGAATGCAAGCTGATATATGTTTAACCAGTTGGCAGAATGGAATGAAACTGTACACATGTGTTTTATCAATAGACGACATGCCACACATTAGTTCTGTAACTCTGCATCCTATTTTGATAAAATTATTCCCCTTTTTTGCCACACCCACATTCTATAACCTATTTTGACAAAGTTATGCCCTTTTTGTACTTTGGCAAATGTATGTAAAATGTGAATGTAAGGTGATATCTTTTGAACTACTAGACAGAATGGAATGAATCTTTACACAGGCGTTCAGCATCAATATATGACATGCTACACAGATTTTCCACAACTCTGTCTCATGATTTAACACAGTTATGCCCATTTTTGTCCTTAGGCAAATTGTGGTCAATATGATTGTGTATTAAGCAATCATTTTATTTAATATTTGGTGAAGGTTTTGTATGCACACTAATCGTATCTCAGTTATAGTTGTGCATAATTTAGAAACTAGCGCTTTAAAGTCGAATGTGCTGTTTTTATGAGCTCTTGTTTGAGTGTGCTGTTCTTATGACAGCTCTTGTTTCTAGAAAAATTGAAATTTTTAAAAAGGTTTCTATTCATAAATATGGTGTTAACACAGTTCACTTCAGGTCTAAAAGTTGTAATTTACCCCAAATCATAACTAAAATCGGAAATAAAATTCTTAAATTAA
Source organism: Cyrtodaria siliqua (assembly GCA_037043455.1). Taxonomy (NCBI): domain Eukaryota; kingdom Metazoa; phylum Mollusca; class Bivalvia; order Adapedonta; family Hiatellidae; genus Cyrtodaria; species Cyrtodaria siliqua. The sequence continues at coordinate 98,558 of JAWPHD010007371.1, forward strand.
CTCTGTGAAAACATATCACTGCAGATTAGAATTTTGATCATTATATCCTAATCATTATATTACCACAAATGAAGTTTGAGGATATACTGGTTTCAGCCCGTCCGTCTGTCTCCGTCCGTCCGTCCATCTGTAGACACCACCTTGTCCGATCCATATGTCCTCAACTTCTGCTGCCACATTCATAAAACTTCACTGGTGGACTTTGCATGATTTGAGGATGACCCCTATTATTTTTTAGGTCAAAGGTCAAAGTTCAATGCCACCGTGGTCTGTTAATGAAAAAACTTGTCCGCTCTATAAATCCTCGACGTCTGCCGCCACATTAATGAAACTTCACAGATGGACTGTGCATGATGTGAGGATGGCCCCTATTATTATTCAGGACACTAGGTCAAAGTTAAATGTCACTACGGACCGTGAAAGAAGACCTTGTATGCTGTGAAAAAGTCAATCAGCAGCTAAATGTCGATTCAGCAGTCATTTAAATAAGAAAATGACGCATCAGTTTGTCAAATTAATGTCTTAGCATTGTAACAAACATTATGTTTTACACTTTATTTGACTTTCGAGCTGTTGAGAATTTGGTGATTTGGATTTTGTTTGGGGGAAAAATCATAAAATGTCCATGTGGTTGTGGTCGATTTTATTCTTTTAAATCACAAGAAAAATGTACTTTTGAAGTTTTATTGATGAACATTAAGGTTTTGAAAATGGTAAGTGTGAGGTTTGGTGCACCCTAGAACCGGTTTAAACCCCCAGTGGCCTACTTTGCTACTGACCGTTCCAAGGCGGTAGCCCTATTATCAACCCTTTTGTGTTTGTGATGTCGTTTCCATTTATTATTGCTTCTGCCTTCTTGTTTGTCTGTTTGCGTGTTTGTTTTTGTGTTTTGTGATTGACTGTCCTCCTTGAATGCTACTTTCCCTGTCCGATCTTTTTATATTTCTTTTGAAAATGCACCAAACGTCTCATATCAAAAATAATAATTAGTATTATTTTTGCTTTATGTGCCTGGCGACCCACAGTTTACATACGAGTTATATAGGAAAAGGCTAAAATGACATTCTCTAAAACCACTTGGAAGATATTGATAAAACTAAAATCCCAATAATATTTGATACAGTCCCCCTCAGATTTTTTTTATCGCAACCACAAGTCATCGAAGATAGCCATCATGGCTAAAACTACGTCAGATCTTCGAAGAAATCACTTATTCCATTCTAGTGAAATATCATATACATGTTCCTGGGGTTTGCCTCTATCAAGTTTGTGTTTTTCAACTATTCCAAATGGCTGCCATGGCGACCCAATTTTTACATAAGGTTATATAGGAAACGGCTGAAAATGCATGTTTCTTGGGTTGGCCTCTATCATGTTTATCTTTTTGAACTATATCATCCAAGTAGAGCGTATACAGGCCCACTTGGGCCTCTTGTTTGTTAAAGTTTGTCACATTCTAACACTTCAACATTATTTATTCAAATTCATTCAAACTTAGGTAAAATATTACTAACCGTCTAAAGATTACATCACAATATACAACATTTATTTTATTTGTATGTAAGTGGGTGGGTTAATTTCTTAAAATAACACAACTGGCAATAACAAAATTCATATATTGCCTAAAGCTTTTTAGGATGCATCATATACATTTGAATCGAAAGCTACAGATACAAATCATTATCCAATATCACCGATTTTTCAAAAATATTGATATTAAAAATGGAATTATTATATCGTTAGACTAAAAGTTTAACGTTTCATAACCTTTCCGAGTGTCATGATAAATATACTCGAACATAATTGCTTACACGCCTCTCCACATGAGTGCAGGCAACGTGACCGCATTGACACTGTAGATAATATCAGTCTCAACTGGTGACCATGAATATGCACAATATTATCGGATTATAACAACACTATGCACATATTAACTGCTAAGTGACTGTTATATATTATACGCGGGGGGTAATGTGAGCTCATGTTTATTTAAAAATGCCAATATAAACATATCAAACAGGTGATCAACACTTTAAACACGAATTAACATTAAAACTGTTTGTTTTTTTATCTAGAACTGGAATATAAGGGATTCAATATGTTTATGTTCATTTGGTGAGTATGTGTAAACAATGGCTCAACTGTTCCTCTGCGTACAATAATAAGTTTAGAAATAATTTGTTGTTGACGGCAGGTATGCGGTAGGTATTTGAAATCTGTGCATACCTTTTAACCTTTAACCTTAACTTCGGAAATATTCGCTATATGTCGATTGAAACCGAGTTGAAGGTCGGGATTTTTTTAATTGCGGTTTCGCATACCCTACGTTAAACGTATGGATTTTGGGAAACATGTGTACTTCTTACTATGAATAAATCTGTGAATAATTAAGGGAATGGTCTAATGAAATGTGTCTTAGATAGTTCATTAGATTAATTTATCTCGCATTGCCCTCTCATTGCCCAACTGTTACTTTACTTTTTATTCAATATTCACATTAAAGGTTTTCGTTAACGTAACATAAAACTTATCACATTGAATTGCAATTTTTGTTTAGTTTAATAATTCAATATGTACATTGTTTAGGTCATAAGTTGGTGGTCTAAGCATTTATTAGGCCTAAAAATGAAGTCTTTCTTTTTTTCTGTTTATGTGACAAAGCGATTTTTTAGCGACTACTTCTCCGAAACTTATTGTGATTAATTTTCATGAAACATTACAGGAATATTGCTCTTGAGGTCTAATTAGTTCTAATAAATATTCAGGTTAGCCAAAAATCCAAGATGCTGCTAAAACTTAATATAGATTTTCAAAGGCCAACTATTTCTAGAATAAAATTGGAATTCATAACATGTCAAGAGTAAAAGATCAGAAGAGCACTTCAAGGTCGTCCCTCTTGCTTTCCTTTCGCATTTCTTAAGTGATATAACTGCAAATGGTCATCGGGTGTATTAGGACATATACCGGGTCCAATTCCATCAACTAATCTTAGCATTTTTTAAATACTTAAAAACTTAAATCGCTATGTAATCAATATACTTTAAGTTTGTTCAGTTGAAAACTTCAGCTAAGAAATGTTGGTGGAATTGGACCATGTAATATAACGCATCCATATGTGTCAATGACCTTGAAATTACTTTTTACACTTTTACTATCTTAGGTGGAAGGAGGTGTGGCTTAAGACGAAGGGATTAAGTAGGATTTATTCTCTAACCATCTAAGTCTATTGTCTCTTAAGTGTTGATCCTAAACAAAGGAAAAACACTTAAGATACCATCCATCTAGGTGTCCATCTGTCAGTAAAATCTTTTTGCTGTTACTACTCCTAAAACTACTTGCAGGATTTTCCTGAATCTTTACAGAAATGTTGCTTTTCATGTCTAGTTTTAGGCCCTAAGTGAAATGCAGGCCAGTCGGAAATCCAAGATGTTCGACACAGCTAACAAATGATTTTCGAAGGCCAATTTTGCGGACACCATCTCTGAAACCACTGGCTGGATTTTCTTAAATTCAAAATGGCTGCCACGGCTAAAAATATATTTCAAAAGACAATTTTGCGGTGACTACTCCTGAAACTACTTCATGGATTTTAACCCTACTGCTGTCTAATATGGAAAACCAAAATTAAAATATTATGAAAGGATAGCGCTTCAAGGTCATTGAGCTCTCGTTTCAAACTGTTTTAAATCACACCGGTACTTCAATATTTCGTATGCACCGGCAGCAAGGGACTCCTTTCAGGAATACACTATGATACCCGTCTTCTGAAAACCTTGGTTAAGTTTTGAGTTGTGACAAAGCGCTATATTTCTTGTTTGTGTATTTATGGACGGATTTGCTTTATATTCGGTACCAGCACAACTAAACAATGTGTTGCATAACTACACCCACGACCATGCACTCAAGGTCAAAGTCAGATTCAAATATGTGTTTTTCATTTTCGAGCTGTTACATTTGTGTGCATAGAGGGATATGGTTCATATTTAGTCAAGGTCAAAGTCCCAGATAGGGTTTTAAGTTCAAGTAGGGCGTTTTTATCTGGCATGTCTGAGCTGATTTTTAACGTCCGACAACACATTATGGTCACTAGCAACTTTTTTCAATTTATATTTACCAAAACATGTTCAATAGCCAGCCAAATAGTGTCACAATGGTATTGGTAATATATTTTGTACTTTTAACTGTACATTTATGATTTAGCGCATACACTCTGTGCTAACAGTATTACATTGTACCTCTATTTAATATTTTAGGTGTCTTAGTATTAGGAGCTACTAACAAACCATGGGAATTAGACACTGATATAAGGAATATATTTGAGAAGCGTATTTATATCCCACTTCCTGAGGCCCCGGCTAGATCCATAATCTTTAAACTTCATGTTGGTTCTACACCCCATTGTATAACAGAAGAGGATTACAGGTCAGTGGTTACTAAAACATATAATAGGCAGTTGTAATAACTAGGCCATGTAGACTGTTACTGCAACATGTAATCGGCAGTTGTAATAACTAGGCCATGTAGACAGTTACTGCAAAATGTAATAGGCAGTTGTAATAACTAGGTCATGTAGTAATTACTGCAACATGTAATAGGCAGTTATAACATCCAGGCCATGTAGACAAGTACTGAAACATGTAACAGGCAGTTGTAACATCTAGGCCATGTAGACAATTACCGCAAAATATAATAGGCAGTTGTAATAACTAGGTCATGTAGCAATTACAGCAACATGTAATAGGCAGTTGTTATAACTAGGCATGTAGCAATTACTGCAACCTGTAACAGGCAGTTGTAACAACTATGCCATGTAGACAATTAATTACTACAGCATGTAATAGGCAGTTGTAATAACTAGGCCATGTAGTCAATAACTGCAACATGTAATAGGCTTTTGTAACAACTAGGACATGTAGACAATTACTGCGCCATGTTGTTGTTGTTGTTCGTTCCGTCCGTAGTAGGACAACCTCCGAAGAGTAGGTTTATAGTATCGGGTAATAAATCCACCACGAGTACGAATAATTACAGCTGCCACACGCGATATGAGATAATAAACACTTTCACCACTATACTGAGATTATTTGTTTCAAATTTATTTATTTATTAGCCTTATCGTGTGTCACGTCCCCTTCGTTTTCTCCTAACAGGTATTTTTTCGAGCATTTTATATCTAGCACAGTGTAAAAAGTAGCACAGTCTGTGTGTATGAAATTCAAGCTGGGTAAGGTCTACATTGCGACTAATGTCTACAAGCATGCTAAGCGAGGTGCTGTCTAGTATTATTTTAAGCTTTGTTAAGTTGCTAATGCTTTCTAGGTGTACACCGCAAATCTCATGCAAGCATTCATCAATATCACTCAGTACCGACTCCCTCACTGATTCCAGTGCACTGCATTGAAGTATAAAGTGTTCGACGTCTTCTTCTTGTTCTCTGCACAGTTTACAGGTTGGATCCGTTTCTAAATGGTTGAATGCCGCTTTATTGCTTTGTAGGCTGTAGGTTCCAGAAACTAATTTCAGTTTGATTGGTAAACGAGAAACTTCTACTTTTGAAGAGCTTCGGGTATGTATTATTGGATGTACTTTACCGACGGTGTAGACGTCAACGTTCAGGAGTCGGAGTGTTGAGTATAGTTTGGAGTTATTGATTAGTTTCTGTTCCCAATATTTGTTTATTGCTGAGTGTAGTTTCGTTTTCCATTCCTCTTTTGAGAAAGAGTTGTTTAAGAGATGTGTTGCATCAGGAAGTTTGTATTTACACAAAAGTTTGTCTATTTCAACAAACCAGCTGCTACTGTCCATACTTTTCACTGTTAGCTGTCGTGTAGCTATTTGCTTTTCTATACTCTCGTCGGTCTGTTTGCAGACGTTGTGGTACAGTGTTAGTGCTTTTATATGTATTTGGGCTTCAACAGGTAGTATTCCAGATATAATGAATGCTGCAGGATCAGCTGTGTTTGTTGGCATCGACAGAATTTGTTTTAGTAGTTTTCTGAGGAAAGCTTCCAGATTTTGCAGGTTTTTACCTTTCGGTAGTATTAGTTCGAGTCCGTACGTAAGTATCGGTAATACGTAAATTCTGAGTAGATGTATAGATGTTTCAGGATCTAGACCGTTTTCGCCATGGAGACCGGCTGACATGAGACTGTATGTCGTCCTTCGTGCTTTGTTTATGTTCTGTTGAACCGTTTCTTTAGCTGTATTGTCAATCGAAGTTGATCTGATGATACCTAAATGCGAGGCTTTTTCTGTGACGTCCATATCTTTACCATTCATCTTCCACTGTACTTCATTGTTGCATTTGGTTCTGCAGTTTGGTTTTACTATGAGGGCGTGACTCTTTGTAGGTTGCAGTTGATATCTTTCCATCTTGCTATACTGTACAGCAATGTTTATTAGAATTTGTAGCTCTTCCGGATCATTGCTTAGTAATGCGACGTCATCTGCACATGTTGGAGCACAGCAGCTTATGTTGCCGATAGATCCACCGATATGTATATTTTGCAGCTTTTGAAGCAACGTGTTGATATGAACTTTGTACAGATCTGCACTCAGTATACCTCCCTGTCTGACACCAAGGTTGATTGGAAATGTTTCAGAGTTATGTCCCCCCCATTTAATTGACGAAGATGCGTTACGGTGTAGATTGTTTATTATTTTCCAGAGTTCATTCTCCACCCCCATATGATATAATTTTCGCATGAGATGGTCATGATTCACTACATCAAAAGCAGATTTGGCATCCAGTAATGCAATATAGGCTATTTGCTTACAGTCTTTACTTTCTCGTACAAACTCCTCCACTATTAGCGAACAGTTCATTGGTGAAGTATTTTTCGTAAATCCACGTTGAAGGACGCTTTGTTGAGGATCAATCACTGGTCTCATTTTTTCACGAACAACATATTCCAGTATTTTCAATAAAACGGGTAGAACTGTTATTCCCCTGTAATTTTTTACATCATGTTTATCCCCTTTCTTCTTAAATATTGGAGAGACTAGTCCAGTTTTCAGAAAGTCTGGTATTTCACCACTGAGCACCATATCATTCAGTACGTAATGTAAGATGGGTATGATCACATCGCCTGCATGCAAGAAGTTTTCAATACAGAGCCCGAATACATCTGGAGATTTGCGACGGTTAATTGATTGTACAGCTTTTTTGATTTCGTGATTACTAATATCAATACCAGTCTTTTCAGATGTGAGTTCTTTTATCCACGGAATTTCTTCTTCTATATTTTCATGGTATTTTACGTCATATGACGTGTTGCTACTATTTTCAGCTAGTTGTTCAAAATGTTGTTTAAAGCCAAGAATAATATCCTCTCCCGAGTATGTTTTGTCATCTACGTTTAGATCCTCTATGAGTTGTAGTGAAGTTTTTCTCTGTTTGTTCACCAGTTTATGGAATAGTTTAGCGTCTGTAAATTTTGCATTGATAATTTCATCCCGATCTCTTAGGCGCCTTCTTGCCGTCTCCACTCTCACTGCATTTCTGAATTCTTGTCTTGTATATTTCTTTTTCATTACGTATATATTTGTTTCAAATATTGGTCGTCCGTTACTTTTCCAATTTCTGAGAGCTGTCTTATTTGCATCCAGTTTACTTTTAATATCCTCATTCCATTCTTGTAGTTTTGGGTATCCTTTTCTTGGTTTCTTTTTCGTTGTGCACGCAATTGCGGATTCATTCAGTATGTCACAGACTAGTTCAATAGTTCGAGAGGTTTGTTGTGTTGAAATGTTAGTCTGTAAAGCCAACATTTTCTGTTCAACTATGGTTCTATAACAATCTTTATCCACTTTATCCCAGTTAATCTTCATGCTGGCAGCTTCTAAATTATCTTTCAATTTCGGAGTTAAGTTGCATTCAATTTCCAATTGAATTGGGTAGTGGTCTGAAGCGTTTGTAGACAAATTATCTAACTTCACTGTTTTGGACGCCGCAATATTAGACTCAGTTTGGGTGATAAAAAAGTCAATTTCTGAACAGTTTTTACCATTTGGATGTACAAATGTGTTCCCTACGCTCTCTGTCGATAATCCACACTCTTGCATGAAGTTCAGCATGTATTTTCCTCTTCTCGACTGTTGATTGGTTGTCAAGTTTTCGTTGAAGTCGCCTCCAATAATAATCCGATGAGTTTCGCTGTGTTTAATGTAGATTTCACGAATTTGGTCAACACATTCCTCATACTCAGAATAATTGTCTGATTTGCCCTTGCTAGGTAGATATGCACATATAAATAATAATGGTGGATTACTGTCTATGGTAATGCATTGTATACGGTTTCCGCCATCGTCACATGCTCTAACTTTGTGATCAATACTCCTCTTCCACATGACAGCTACGCCACCGTAACCTCTTGGGATTTGTACAGGTTCTATCGGATCATTATTATCGACAGACTTTCCTATGGCACACCAGTCCTCATGCACTTCTGCAAGTAGGTAGAGCTGACATTTGTATAACCAATGCTCCTGTATCAGGATGATATCATTATTTTTGGCTAGGTCTTTTATAGCTAAACCACATGTATTAATGTTTTTACAATTATAGGATATAATACTAAGTTTCTTTATTTCAGGATTTACTGTAGGATCTACTGTTATCTTTTGTGGTGATATATTTTGGCCTGTCCTAAAAAAGACGGCTTAGCTGAGGTACTGTGTACTGGTTCATTCGGTAGGTTGGGAGTTGTTGGATCGGACGGCTCCTCAGATTGTGATGTGCCAGAGTTAATCTTAGTGGTATAATCATTGTTGTTGTTTGATTGTGTTGACATACAAATGTTCGTCTGGCTTGTATATGACAATGGTATACCGGTGTAGTAACGGTTGTTAGAGTCACTCGTGTTTGTATCGACATAATATCCATTTAAAACAGGTAACAACTGTTCATGTTCACTGTTAGTGGGAGTCGGTTGTATCTCAATCAAATTTCCAACTTGGCGAGTCTGTTGTCGCTGATCTGGAGTATCTGGTACTGAAGGTGTACATGTTTTTAAATTGTTAGAGAATGTTGACGGTTCGTTCGTAACAAACGTTGGAATTTCATAATCCTGCTTCTGTACGTTTTCTGTTTGCGTAGATATTGTCAGTGTATTTGTATTGTTACACATGTATGTTTTCTGAGGTTTAGCAAAAGAGTGATCTAGTGCTTCTAGTTGTCTGTCTATTTGTTTTAGCAGAAAATTTGACACTTTTTCTTGCATTTTCTCAAAGCAGGACGCACTTTGTGGTTGTTGTTGTTGGTTTACTGTTTCATTCTGGACATTTTTATTGGTACTTTCCATAAAGTCAATTTTTCTTTTTAGAGTTGTGATGGTCTGTTCAAGTTCATTGTTTTTGGCTTCGAGTCTATAAATACCAGATTCTAGGTTAACTCTATCTTTTTTCATATCAGCTATAATCTTTTCTTTGTATTTCAGGTCCTCTTCTCTCTTTTTGAGGTTATTCTCTTTTTGTCGTAGTTGACTACTTTTTATGTGTTTATCGTTATCTGACCCTACTCGTGTATTGTTATGGTTTAATTGTGCTTTCGGTTCTATCGTTTCAGGATGACACTGTTTCACTATAGTTTCTTCGGATAATGATTCGCTGATAATAATTTCTTCATTGCTACTTGTTGTAGTTGGAGTTTGTATCATTTCCTTTGCTTCGCATGAAAAACAGTTATGTTGTTCGTCTTTCGCTGTAGTGCATTTTTCGTGAAATATTATGTGGCACGTTTCACAGGCTACAGAGTCTGTTACAATGTTGGTTTCACAATGTGAGCATATGTCATGTGAAGTTTCTATTTCTTCAATTAGAATTGAGCCTGCTATGGAGACAGAACTTTGAGTAGGCGATTCAGGAATGTATAGTATACTTCGCTTGTTAGTGTTAGTTTGTGGACTAAATACTGTTCGAGATTCTTGGCATAACTTGCACGAGTATGGTGTATTTTTGTCGTTTTCTATTTGTTGAATGTCCTCTTTTGACAGCTTATCACAACTATAATGTATCCAATGAGTTCCCGACTCACACCAGGCGGATTTAGTTTTACATTTTCTCTTGCATTTCTTACAATTTATGTCGTTTTCGGTATCTGAGATTACCCGCATTGGTTGTTCACCATTCTCATGGTTTGTTGTAGTTTTCTGAGAGTTTACTGTAGTCTGAACGTGGCTAACATTCTGTAACTCCGATTTAAGTAAGTCATTCAGTTCCTCAATGTTCACAGATTTTCCATCCACTTTGACGCTTTCTATAATCCTGTGTATTTCATGAATGTCTTCTTGAAAAAAGTACTTTGCTTCTTTACCGTTCACCATGATTCTACTTGTTGTTGTATACAGGTTAATAGTATATGATAAGTTTTCATCAGATTTACAGATGGTTACTTTAATGGTGAGTTGAACAATCGCACCTTTTTTGTCTTTAGATTCATTTATATGTACTGATTCTCGGTCTGGATGATACTGTCGAAAGTACACCACCGTTGCATGCTTCATCAATTCAAATGTTACCGCGTCAGCTTCTCCGACTGTCCCTCCATTCTTTTCAGTATATTGCATAAATTTCTGACGTTTTGTTGCTGTAAGTTTTTTTGCACGGGATTTATCGATATTGAGTGAATAGTCTCTCTGGTTTGATGACAGGAGTGTCTGTTGCACAGTAGACTTATTTGGAGATATGTTTGGGATTGCTGTGAAGCTGGTCTGAGCAATAAGTTTTTCAGATTGTAATTGACGTCTGGGCGCCGCCATCTTGGATATTCGCGAGTAAAAAGTGTCGATTACATAAAAAGTAAAAGAAGCTAGCATAAAGTTAAAAAATAAATTCACATAGGTAAGAGACACTGTACAACAGTAAGTTATAGAGTATATATGGGTTGTTAAAACGCAGGGGTGGTGACACACCGCAGAGCCAAGTTAAAACATTCACTTCATATCGTTCAGTCCGCCATTTTTTTGCCAACGTGGACAATTAAAATTCAGTTTCGACTAAAAACTCTACATAAAACACATTATTATTGCAGTCATTTACACCAATAAAGATTACAGTATTGTTTTTACCACCTTTAAGACCACAAGTTATTTACAATAGTTACTAAAACCATAAAATATAATTAAATCTTGTCCGTCACCAAATACCACCACCACATGTCATCATAAAAATTGTCCTCTGTGTGATAGGCGGTTGTGATAACTAGGCCATGTAGACAAGTACTGCAACATGTAACACGCAGTTGTAACAACTAGGCCGTTTAGACATTAACTGCACCATGTAATAGGCGGTTGTAATAACTAAGCCATGAAGTCAATTACTGCAACATGTAAGAGGCAGTTGTAATAACTAAGCCATGTAGACAATAACTGCAACATGTAATATGCAGTTGAAACAACTAGGCCATGAAGACAATTACTACAACCTGTAATAGGCAGTTGTAACAACTAGGTCATGTAGACAATTACTACAACATGTAATAGGCAGTTGTAACAACTAGTACAGGTAGACAATTACTACAACGTGTAATAGGCGGTTGTAATAACTAGGCCATGTAGACATTTACTGCAACATGTAATAGGCAGTTGTAATAACTAGGCCAGGTAGAGAATTACTGCAACATGTAATGGCCACAGTTGTAATAACTATGCCATGTAGACAATTACTGCAACATGTAACAGGCAGTTGTAACAACTAGGACAGGTAGACAATTACTGCAACATGTAATAGGCAGTTGGATGTAATTACTAGGCCATGTAGACAAGTACTGCAACATGTAACAGGCAGTTGTAACATCTAGGAAAGGTAGACAATTACTGCAGCATGTAATAGGCAGTTGAAATAACTAGGCCATGTAGACAATTACTCAATTACTACAACATGTAATAGGCAGTTGTAACAACTAGGCCATGAAGACAATTACTACAACATGTAATAGGCAGTTGTAACAAATAGGTCATGTAGAGAATAGACAATTACTACAACATGTAAATGGCAGTTGTAGCAACTAGGACAGGTAGACAATTACAACAACATTAATAGGCAGTTGTAATAACTAGGCCTTGTAGACAATTACTGCAACATGTACTAGGCAGTTATAATAACTAGGCCATGAAGACAATACGCAGTTGTAACAACTAAGCCATGTAGACAATTACTGCAACATGTAAAGGCAGTTATAATAAATTGGACATGTAGACAATTACTGCAACATGTAATAGGCCATTGTAATAACTAGGATTACTGCAACATGTAATTGACATCTTAGAACTCCTTATACATGTACATTCAAACAGATTCAAAAAGCAAAACAAATTAAAAAAGTGTACCAAGTTTTAAGTCATATACTTTCTCTGGAATCATTGCTGCCTTCAAGGTCAAGGTTTCGTTTGATTTGTTGACGCATATGTGTCCGGCCTGCATATTTTTTAATTGCTTGTCAGTTTTCAATAATATTTCATACAAGTGTTACATATAAGATGGGATATGTTGGATGCAACATCCATGTCTTTGCCTTTAAATTTACAGACCATACTTATTATCTCCACGCTTTTGATAAAAAGCATATGGGGATATTGCTAACGCCTCCGCATGTCCGTCTTTCTGTCTGTCCATCCGTCTCTCCGTCAGTCTGTTATCGTATCTCCTCCTAAACAAATGAGTGGAATTCAACCAAATTTAGTGTATGACTTGCTCACATCATAAAGGTGTGCAAGAGCAACATTACTTTTGGTTCCGCCCCCAAGGGCCCGCCCCAGGGATCAAAAGGTAAAATACAGTAACGTATCAACTACACTATTATTTTTCAATATATTTACACATAACTGGTATACCATCTTTATAAGATATACAACAAATCAAACGTTTTTTTTATTTCAACATCTAATGTGTGCCCGACGGATGGGACGGAGGTCATCAGGGTAAAAATAAAATTTTCTTAAATATTCTCAAATTAAACGTCGTGATGATAGCATTATACAGAATACATATGTGTTCACTAAATCGCACGTGGGACCCTGGGGCGGGGTCGAAAGGTCAAATACACTAATATTTCAAATACACCGCCCTTTTTCAATATTTTTACACATAACTTGGTATATAACTCGTCTAATAAAGATATACAACACATCAAACAAGTTGTTTTATTTCAAACTCAGAATATAATGCTCAGAGGGAAAGGGCGGAGGTCATCTGGCACCGAGGTTATAAAACGTATTTCCATGCTCAACACAAATTCGTACTCAAACTCGAGTCTCAGGGTTCATATTCAATACACTTTTGAGCATGAACAATTGAATTAGACGCAATACTGAATGTCGTTTTACACAATTTAAACATAAAATAAACATGAAATATTAGAAATCTACATTAATTCTGCTACCACAACCCTGTTTCTTTTTTGAGTTGAGCACGAAAAATGTTTACCTCGGAGCCTGGGGTCAATTTAAAAAAAAAAAAATTAAAACATCTCAAATTTAACATGATGATAGGATTACTTTGAATATATTTTCCCGCCTACACCACACCTGAGACACTGGGGCCGAGTCAAAACGTCAAATACACTAAACATTCAATTACACAGTCATTTTTTAATATGTTTACACATAACTTATAGTATTCTCATCTGTGATAGATACATGACATATCAAACAATTTCTTTATTTCAACCTCTGACGTTAACCATTATTGACCTGCGTGGAAATTTGCGATGAAGTGCCATCGAATTGGCTCTAGTTCATACTTATATAAAACTTATTCCTATTTTGAAGATCCATATTGTGGGATATATATGGAACAACTTTAATTTAAATGAAAATTGGAAGTTCGAGATTAAAATCCATTATTTTAACTAACCACAAATAGGATTAGGATTCCAAAGGGATTTCCCAAAAAAAGTATGGTTCGGATGTGTATGGCTAAGTTCAAATAATGCAAGACCCCAGCAGGGACTTACATTTCTAGAATGTTTTGATATGATGTGCCTCTATTCAATAGGAGCTTTCTCCTGTACCAAGACATTGTGTGTGGGGATGGGGGGGGGTGGTATAAATCACCTTTAGTAATATTTCTAGTTTTGTATGTTAATAACTTGATGTTTTATAACATAATTGTAGAGATTTAGGGATACAATCAGACGGCTATTCTGGTGCAGACATAGAAACTGTTGTTCGTCATGCTCTGATGCAGCCAGTCAGAAAAGTTCAATCCGCTACCCATTTCAGAAAGGTATATTTTAAACTATGAAAATTTGAGAACAACGCTATCTTGTTAGGACGGTAGTGTAAAACCACAAAGTTGTCAGATATCACATCGGTCTTCCTATTTCCTTCACGCGTGAATTTCACTACACGTATGCGAAATATGTGGAGTGTGTAGAGTTTCTTATGTCCTACGTTAAGAGGAGCATAACTACAAAATGTCCGAGACAAGAAGGAGGCTTCCCAGACCTTAAAATTAAGCACACTATACATTACAATGTCGGTCATGGTATGCACATTTGGCGGATATGACGTCGGTACAAATCCTGGGTGCATGCGTAAAACGAATGTGTTCCAGGCCAATGAATTTCTCCAAGTATGCTCAATTATGTAATTTCTCATTTAAAATAACCCCAGAGACTTGTGTACACTAGTTTTTGTTTTGATAATCTTGCCATCATAAAAGGTCAATTACACTGGTCATTGATTTCGAATAATAATAAGCAAAACAATCGCCATGCTCGTATTTTAACACACTTGAAAAAATTAAGCTCCGCCCACTGAACAGGTGCTCGCAACAAGAAAGTAATTAGATCACAAATTTATCCGACGTCTTTTTCCATTTGAGGATGACGACTTGTTTCAATTTGAGGTGAATTTGAATGCATTGAAAAAGAAACATTCCAAATTGAAAATGATCAGGTACCAATTCAAACTGTATACTTCTAGTGTGCTAAACTGAAAAACAATGCAAATTAATCGTTACATAGAGATTGAATTGGTCAATTTCTCAAATGGTATTATACAAATGTGTGATTTTGATGGGTACAGCTAGTTCAGAAAACAAATTTTATTAACTGACGTGATTGATAAATATAAAACTGTCATATATATGCATAAACGTCCCTAATTGATTATTTTGGTTTAATCTAGTACAAAATAGACATATATATATAGAAAAGATTATATAGAAAAGAGAAATCACTTTGGTAGTGTCTAAAATCGGGTCCCGGAGATTCGTCACTTTATTCCGTATCTGCTCTGTAACACTTACATGCATTGAAGGATTTCGAAATAACTTGTCTCATAAGTTCACCCCATCAAGGCAATGTGCAGAAACCAACACCCCTGTCTGTATCTCCAAGGTCAATGTCACACTGAAGTTCGTTCACTTTTAATATGAATGTAGAAAGAACCATTTATTGTCCGCTCTCTAACACTTCCATGCATAGAAGAATTTTTAAATAATTTGGCACAGTTGTTCGTCTCATCAAGGCAATGTGCGGAACTCAACTCCCATGTCTACATCTTCAAGGTCACATTAAAAGATCATTGTCGGCATCCGCGTCCACAATTTTGTTAAGGTTTTACATGAAGGCCTGTTTCTCAGAAAATATTTATGCTATTGCTTTCAGCCTATCCTCAATTGCTTGTCATCATAATTATAGGTATCCTGTATGGCAAGAACCATAACTCTTAATTGAATTTTGACAAAACTATGCCCCTTTTTCGACTTAATTTTTCTGGTTAAGGTTTTGCGTGAATGTCTTATTCTCAGAAAATATACATGCTATGGCTGTCAAACTTTCCTGCGGTGTTTGTCAACATAAACGGGAACCTGTATGGCAAGGAATCATTACTCTTACTGGATTAGATTTTTGACCAAATATGCCCCTTTTTCGACTTAATTTGTTTGGTGAAGATTTTTTTCAAGAAGGTACATTTTTCAGAAATTATATGTGCTACTGCTTTCAAAATTTCCTCAATTTCTTTGTCATCATAAGGGTACCTTGTATGGCAAGAAACCGTAACTCTTGCTTGGATTTATTTTCCAAATTATGCCCCTTTTTCAACATAATATTTTAGCTCGCCTATTCGAAGGAATAGTGCAAGTTAATGCAATCACTGGTCGGCGTTGGTGTCCACAATTTGGTTAAGGTTTTACATGAAGGCCCTTTTCTCAAAAACTATTTATGCTATTGCTTTTAAATTTTCCTCACTTGTCATCTGTTCAAATATTCTAGAAACCATACATTCTTTAATGTACCAGTTTCTAAAAATGTCACCTATAGTCGAGCGTGCTGTCCTCCGACAGCTTTTGTTATATGAATGTGTCCGCTCTCTTACTCTTACATGCATTGAAGTATTTCGAAATAACTTGTCGTACAAGTTCACATCATCAAGGCAATGTGCAGAACCCAACTACCATGTCTGTATTTTCAAGGTCAATGTCGCACTGAAGGTCGTTTACTTGTCATATGAATGTAGGAAGAACAATTTCATATCCGCTCTCTAACTCTTACATGCATTGAAGTATTTTAAATAAAAGACGATGTGCAGAACCCACCTCCCATGTCTGTATCTTCAAGATCAAGGTCACATTACGGCGGGGATATCAATTCACTGAATTTTCTTGTTTTAATCACAATTAGTAGACAAGATATTGCATAGTGCACATGCACTATTTCAATGGAACTACTGTGTTGTATATGAATTTCATATGTCACTTGTATGAGGATTACTTTTTAGCTCTACTGGCCAATGGAGTCTGTTGTCCGCCGTCCGTCCGTCCGTTAACATTTAGTTATGGACTCTCTATAATCGTCATTCTTCATCCAATCTTTACCAAACTTGGCCAGTCTTTTAAAATCCATGGCAATTCGGTCAAGTTCGATAACCATCCATATCAGATCATAAACACCAGAGTTATTGCCCTTGATTTAATGAAATATCCTAAAGTTTGCTTTGTAGACATTTTAGCCCTTTCATTGTTGGTCTGATCTCTACCAAATTTGATCAGAATCTTTAAATGAATAAAAGCTCGGAGAACTTCGAAAATCATCCATATCAGATAATAAACACCAGAGTTGTGGCCTTTGATTTAACGAAAATTTTCTATATTTTGCCTTGTTAACACTATATGTCACAAAATGTCACGGGTAGAGCGTACTGGTCGTATATAGCTCTTGTATCGGTTACACCCAAAATCTATTGTTCGAGTTGAAACAATTTCACAATATTCATGATCTATTCATGTAACACGTAAAAGCGTGCACATATTAAGTGGCCGCCAGAGAGGCCGTGTCATAAGTTTAGTTTTGTGCTAATGCATGTAAACGGATAGGTATATTTTCCTTAAACGGCAAAATTGTATAAGGGGCCTCTCGTGTTGATTCAATACTGTAGATTTAGCCACGTTTGTCACGGACTGAACGGGGGAAATAATGATTTGGGCGTAATGTTTGCTATAAAACCCATTGTCTTCTAGCTATCGCCGGGATAATCGATAGTACTTTGTTGGAACAGAGATTGGACGGCAAATTTCACAGGCAACATGTGGTTAGTAGTTTTATCAAACTTTTATCGTATATTTGTATTCAGTGGGCGGCGCCATCTTGTTTGGCGGTTACGACATCCGGTTAGCATTGATGTTTCTCAAACATAACTTTAGACTAGCATATGATTTTGAAGTTACTTTATTAGATGTAATTATTGTAATTGATCATTAATTGTAAAACAATATTAATTTGATAACAGTGGATATTAGGTGCATTAGTTAACGTTGGCGTATAACTCGGTGATTGTAATACACGATTGTCAACATTAGTTAACAATGAGATGAGTGACAAGAATAAATGCGTGCATGCATAACTCAGTGAGTGTAATATATGAGTAATTTGATCATGTTTATATTACATGTATTAGGGGCATTGATTAACAGCGACGTACATAGCGTATACATGGCGTTGTAGAATATGTATACATTGCTACTCATCATTAGTACAGCTTACATATATTGATCGAATAATGATTTGTTTGGGTAATGGTAATTATGCAAGATTGTTATGTTTGTCAACCGACATCTAAAACGTATGTATAATTACAGCCTAAGCCATCCAGGATATAAGCCATCCAGGATATAAGCCATCCAGGATCTAAGCCATCCAGGATATAAGCCATCCAGGGTTGGAGTAAGCCATCTAGGTTTGGATATCCAGGAGTGGAGCTAAGCTTCCACGACTAACGTTACAAGCGGTGGAGACGGTCCCCGTACCTGCGCAGCCAGGTTTTACTAACGACAACCCCCGGGACACAAGGTGGGCCCGTTACCAGTCCTCACTGGAGGAATATCATTCACAATCTCAGTGGAGATTAACTATCATTGCATCGCGTCATCAACCCTTACAGAAGGCATTTGATGACAATCATCCATTGAATTCGCGCATCATCATCTTCATGAGCTCTCGCGCATCACAGTTATCGCGCTAGATCAACATTGTTATAGCTTTAACAACACTTTAGTGGCTTAGACATTCAGTATTTATAACAATACTAAGAACGTCTTAAACGTTCAGGAGAACATTCTTTTCATAGTTCATTTGTGTATTCGCTTGTTTTTTTAGATAATTGTATATATATTAAACATATTTTAAAAGTTGCATTAAACTTATGTAAATGCATTCACCGTCATTGATTCTTTCCTGAGTTAGCCCAACCACTAAGGTCATCCTGTGACAACTGGTGTCAGAAGTGGGATTTTTGGCGACTACGGAGGGAAAGAATCAATAAGTGATCTTTATGATGATATACTAAATCTCTACTTATTATTTTAGAATTGTGTACCACCCTCTGATCCATCAAGGCGGCTGTCGACGATCACGGCCACAGCTTGGAAGTCAAGACACGACAAGGGTAGGGTGAGTCCAAACTGTTGTTTTGTCCGTTCTTTCCTTGGCGCGAGGTCGCAGTGGTCTACACGAGTGGGTCTGAGGCACTTTTGCTCAATAATTTGAGTGTTTGTTTTACCTCCCTTGATATACACATAGTATCCAATTAGGTTGGCGAACAAGACGTTCTACTCATGTTGTGACACTCGAGTATACTTATATTGATGGGAGAAGTAAATATACATGTACATGTTATACACATTTCGATGATTGTTTAAGGTTTATGTCCAATATCAAATTAAGATATTTTATGTAGTGTATATGTTTTGTGGAAGCTAGATACTATCTATACATAACCGTTAGTAGTTAGCGCTAGTACAAATGTGTATGTAACTTGTCCTATGATGATGTCCAGGTATTTACTGAGGACACAGTGACTTACCATTAGTAGTTAGGTGAGTAGAATTATTAGTGACGTGTGTATTGTAATTATTGTAGTTAGTAGTCCACAATGTCCATAGACATGACGTCCATAAAGGATCTTACGGAAATGGGTAAGGAGTTAGGTTATGCTGGAGAGGAGCTTAGAAACTTTGTTAAAGACGAACAGGCTAGAGAAAGGGAATTTAGACTTAAGGAAAGAGAATTAGCAAAGCAGGAAAGAGATGAAGAAAGTAGAATAGCTAAAGAGAAGCTAGAATTCGAAAGTAGGTTAGCTAAAGAGAAGCGAGAGGAAGAAAGTAGACTAGCCACAGAGAAGGTAGAATTAGAAAGTAGATTAGCTAAAGAGAAGCGAGATGAAGAAAGTAGACTAGCCACAGAGAAGTTAGAATTAGAAGATAGGTTAGCTAAAGAGAAGTTAGAATTAGAAAGTAGAATAGTAAGGCAGAAGCAAGAGTTAGAACATGAGAGGTTCGAAACAGATGGTAGACTAGCTAAGGCTAATATGATGATGGAGAGGGAGAAAAAAGAGTTTGATCATAAGTTAGCTTTAGAGTTGGAAGCAGCTAAGACACATAGTAAGGAAAGTAAAACTGAAGGGAAAGATAGTTATTCTGGGAAGTTAAAAGGTTCGAAGTTACCATACTTTGATGCTGACAAAGATAACATGGACAGTTACTTGTTACGGTTCGAACGTTATGCTGAGTTACAGGAATGGACCAAAGATAAGTGGGCAGTTCATTTAAGTGCGTTATTGAGAGGCAAGGCCTTAGATGTATTTTCTAGATTACCTAGTTTAGATGCTCTTGACTATGACAAGTTAAAGGATGCTCTTTTAAAGAGATTTGAGCTAACTGAAGAAGGTTTTAGAAAGCGGTTTAGAGCTTGTCTGCCTGAGAAAGGCGAGTCATTTATTCAGTTTATTAGTAGGTCTAGAAATTACTTAGATAGGTGGTTAGAGTTAGGGAAGGTAGCGCAGACTTATCAGGGCCTCATAGATTTCTTGTTGCGTGACCAGCTATTCAATGTTTGTAGTAGAGATCTGTTCTTATTTCTTAAAGAAAGAAAGCTTACTAGTGTAGGAGAAATGGCAACACAAGCAGATCAGTTTGCCGAGGCTAGAGGTGGAGCTCATAATGTAGTGTCGAAAGACAGAACTTTTAGAGATAGGCAAGGGGACGATCATAAACAGAAAGGCCAGAGTGGAAACTATAGAGGTGGAGGAAGTTCGATGGGTGCTAGAGGAGGTAGCAATAGTGGTAACATAGGTAGACCTTTTATTCGTTGTCGTCACTGTAATGGGAATCATGCTTCACATGAGTGTAGGAAAGCGGTGAAAGTGTCCGCTGTCGTAGACAATTTCAGTGAAAATAGTAGAGTGGACAACAATGTAGGGAATCAGAACCAAGGTTTTAACAACCCATGGAATTTCGGTAGAGGTAGAGGTGGTCAAAACCGAGGTAGAGGTAGAGGCAGAGGTAGTAATAGTCCGGTTATTAAAACCGAGAGTAGTAGCTGTTGTGTTAAATCGGATGGTGTAATGGCGAAGATCGGAACATGTCTCTTTCCGTATGCAAATCTTCCAACGGCAGATGGTAGAGTGAACGGCACGGACGTAATTGTAATGAGGGATACAGGTTGTACAGGTGTGGTAGTTAGGCGTAGTTTAGTTACGGATGACCAGTTGGTAGGTAAACAGTCACCGTGTATGTTGTTAAATAAGTCGGTAGAGCACGTGCCAATAGCGAGAATAGATGTAGATACACCTTTCTTTAAAGGGACTACAGAGGCACTATGTATGGATGACCCGATGTATGATTTAACGATAGGGAACATAGATGGTTCAGCACTTCCGGTAATGTCCGATTTTAGAAGTAGCATAAGTAATGCCGTAGAGACTAGAGCGCAGGTTCAGAAGCAAGCTCAGGCTTATAGAAAATTAAAGGTTCCTGCAGCCGTAGGTGACATATCTAAAGCGGAGTTTATAGAAGCACAAACTCAAGACGAGTCATTAGGTCCTTGTAAAGTGAAGGCCAAGGACGGTGTAGTGAAGAAGTGTAAAGGGTCCGGTAGTTGTAAGTTTGTACATAAGAATAGGTTATTGTACAGAGAATTTGAAGATAGTGGTAGTAGACAGTTTCACCAATTAGTGGTACCTACCCAGTATAGAACGACAGTGCTTAAGGTAGCTCATGAGTCGATTATGGGAGGTCATTTAGGCGTAAAGAAAACGTCAGATAGAGTATTGGCAGAATTTTATTGGCCAGGCGTTAGTGGAGATGTAACTAGGTATTGTAGGTCCTGCGATGTATGCCAAAGGACAGTACCAAAAGGTCGAGTGACCAAAGTACATTTAGGTCAGATGCCACTGATAGATACACCATTTAAGCGGGTAGCCGTAGACATAGTTGGACCAATTTTTCCAGTGTCGGATAGGAAAAATAGGTACATTTTAACCATGGTAGACTATGCAACTAGGTATCCGGAGGCAGTAGCATTGCCCTCAATTGAAACTGAGAGAGTAGCTGAGGCATTAGTTGATATGTTCAGTAGGCTAGGTGTACCAGAGGAAATGCTGACTGATTGTGGGTCACAGTTTACGTCAGAACTTATGGCTGAAGTAAGCAGGTTATTGTCTTTGCGTCAAATCATGACAACACCATATCACTCTATGTGTAACGGGTTAGTCGAACGATTTAACGGGACGTTAAAGCAAATGTTACGGCGTATGTGTACCGAGAGACCCAAAGATTGGGACAAGTATCTCAATGCTTTATTGTTTGCATTTAGAGAGGTACCACAAGAGAGTTTAGGATTCTCTCCGTTTGAGTTATTGTACGGTAGGTCAGTTAGAGGTCCCATGAGGATTCTTAGAGAGATGTGGGCAGGTGAAGTAGATAGTGATGAGGTTAAGACTACATATCAGTATGTTTTAGATCTGAAGGAGAAACTAGAGGAGACTTGTAAGATAGCTCAAAGTCAGTTAGTTAAGGCAAGTACCAAGTATAAACGCTACTATGACCAGAAAGCTAGAGCTAGGAAGTTTAAAATAGATGACCAGGTGTTACTGTTACTCCCGACCGACAATAACAAGTTGTTATTACAATGGAAAGGTCCGTTTTACGTTAGAGGGATAGTGAACACTATGGATTACCGTATCGAGATAAACGGAAAGTTAAAGACCTTTCATGCGAATATGCTGAAAGAGTATATCAGTAGAACCGATAATGTGCAACAAGGGGTGTTAACCGTAGTTAATGTTGCAGTTATTGAGGATAGTGAGGAAGACAGTAGTGAGGACACTAGTCCCATGTATTTTCCCACTAGTGTAGGTAGGGAGAGAGCAGCCGATGTAGACATATCGGGCATGCTTAGTGTAGAGCAGAAACGAGAGATGGGTAGTTTACTCTCGGAGTTCAGTGATGTCTTGTCCGAAAACCCGGGGCAGACAGATGGAGTGCAACATGATATTGTACTCACATCAGGGGAACCAATAAGAATTAAGGGGTATCCCATTCCATTTCACTCCCGATCAATTGTTGATGAGGAGGTGAAAGACATGTTGAAATTGGGTGTCATCGAACCTTCAAACGCCCCATTTTCATCCCCAGTCGTACTTATTAAGAAGAAAGATGGGTCAATTCGATTCTGCATCGATTTTAGGCAGCTCAATAAACGTACCATCTTTGATGCAGAGCCAATGCCTAATATTGAGGAGGTATTCTCTAAACTTGCGGGATATTCGTATTTCTCCAAGTTAGACCTCAGTAAAGGTTATTGGCAAGTCCCACTTTCAGACCGAGCTAAAGAGATGACCTCCTTCGAAACTTCGCAAGGACTTTTTAAGTTCAAGGTCATGCCCTTTGGTCTCGTAAACGCCCCAGCAACATTCTGTAGGTTAATGAGGAAAGTCCTGAAGGATTTGTCCAACACAGACAGTTTTGTAGATGACATCCTGGTGTTTACAACAACATTTGAAGACCATATTAAGGCTCTACGTAATCTGTTGGAACGGCTACGCCGGTTTAAACTGACTGCAAAACCTAGCAAGTGTCACATAGGTTACGCAGATATAGAGTGTCTGGGTCATGTTGTCGGGAGGGACCAGAAATTGAAACCCAACCCCGACAAGGTTAAGGCAATTCAGGAAGCACCAAGACCCGAGACAAAGAAACAAGTTAGGTCATTTTTAGGGTTGGCGGGTTTTTACAGGAAGTTTATTCCAAACTTTTCGGCTATAGCTGCACCTTTGTCAGACTTGACAAAGAAAGGTCAACCCAATAGGATAACTTGGGGGGAAAGCCAGGAGCGAGCTTTCGTCTCTTTAAAGGGGAGTCTGGTCAAAACCCCAATACTAAAATTACCTGAACTTGACCAGGAGTTTATCCTCAGAACAGATGCCTCCGATATCGGGGTGGGTGCAGTCCTACTGCAAGAGCAAGATGGGTGTAGTCTCCCCGTGGCTTACGCAAGTCGGAAACTATTACCCCGGGAATGTAACTACTCTGTTATCGAAAGGGAGTGTCTTGCAGTAGTGTGGGGTGTCAGTAAATTCCACCGATATGTTTTTGGTAAGGAATTTGTCTTGGAGACTGACCACCAACCGTTAGCTTATATGAATAAAGCTAAGGTAGCTAACAGTAGGTTAATGAGGTGGGCACTGACTCTGCAGCCTTACCGGATGAAAATTAAAGCAATCCGTGGAAAGGACAATATTGGGGCAGACTATTTAAGTCGCCGCACATAATGACCGGTTTAATACAATAGTGTATTGCAGTGTATTGTACAATAGTAGTATATGTTACGACAGGGTAGTGTACAATTGTAGAATAGTGTTGAAATTGTAATTACATATTATAGTTAGGTTATAACTGCAGTGGTAATAGATAACATACTCAAGCGATTGAGCGATCAGCTGGTACGTTTTGTCGCTCGTTTGCTCAGAAGAATTAATAGTTTCTGAACGTGTAAATATTAATTATCATTTTGTTGAATTTTAAAAGTGTAGCACTTTCTTTAAGTGGGGAGATGTTGTCACAAAATGTCACGGGTAGAGCGTACTGGTCGTATATAGCTCTTGTATCGGTTACACCCAAAATCTATTGTTCGAGTTGAAACAATTTCACAATATTCATGATCTATTCATGTAACACGTAAAAGCGTGCACATATTAAGTGGCCGCCAGAGAGGCCGTGTCATAAGTTTAGTTTTGTGCTAATGCATGTAAACGGATAGGTATATTTTCCTTAAACGGCAAAATTGTATAAGGGGCCTCTCGTGTTGATTCAATACTGTAGATTTAGCCACGTTTGTCACGGACTGAACGGGGGAAATAATGATTTGGGCGTAATGTTTGCTATAAAACCCATTGTCTTCTAGCTATCGCCGGGATAATCGATAGTACTTTGTTGGAACAGAGATTGGACGGCAAATTTCACAGGCAACATGTGGTTAGTAGTTTTATCAAACTTTTATCGTATATTTGTATTCAGTGGGCGGCGCCATCTTGTTTGGCGGTTACGACATCCGGTTAGCATTGATGTTTCTCAAACATAACTTTAGACTAGCATATGATTTTGAAGTTACTTTATTAGATGTAATTATTGTAATTGATCATTAATTGTAAAACAATATTAATTTGATAACAGTGGATATTAGGTGCATTAGTTAACGTTGGCGTATAACTCGGTGATTGTAATACACGATTGTCAACATTAGTTAACAATGAGATGAGTGACAAGAATAAATGCGTGCATGCATAACTCAGTGAGTGTAATATATGAGTAATTTGATCATGTTTATATTACATGTATTAGGGGCATTGATTAACAGCGACGTACATAGCGTATACATGGCGTTGTAGAATATGTATACATTGCTACTCATCATTAGTACAGCTTACATATATTGATCGAATAATGATTTGTTTGGGTAATGGTAATTATGCAAGATTGTTATGTTTGTCAACCGACATCTAAAACGTATGTATAATTACAGCCTAAGCCATCCAGGATATAAGCCATCCAGGATATAAGCCATCCAGGATCTAAGCCATCCAGGATATAAGCCATCCAGGGTTGGAGTAAGCCATCTAGGTTTGGATATCCAGGAGTGGAGCTAAGCTTCCACGACTAACGTTACAAGCGGTGGAGACGGTCCCCGTACCTGCGCAGCCAGGTTTTACTAACGACAACCCCCGGGACACAAGGTGGGCCCGTTACCAGTCCTCACTGGAGGAATATCATTCACAATCTCAGTGGAGATTAACTATCATTGCATCGCGTCATCAACCCTTACAGAAGGCATTTGATGACAATCATCCATTGAATTCGCGCATCATCATCTTCATGAGCTCTCGCGCATCACAGTTATCGCGCTAGATCAACATTGTTATAGCTTTAACAACACTTTAGTGGCTTAGACATTCAGTATTTATAACAATACTAAGAACGTCTTAAACGTTCAGGAGAACATTCTTTTCATAGTTCATTTGTGTATTCGCTTGTTTTTTTAGATAATTGTATATATATTAAACATATTTTAAAAGTTGCATTAAACTTATGTAAATGCATTCACCGTCATTGATTCTTTCCTGAGTTAGCCCAACCACTAAGGTCATCCTGTGACACTATAGCCCATTCATTGTGCAACCGATCACTACCGAACTTGGCTAGAGTCTTTATATTAATGTCAGCTTGGACAAGTTTGAAAACCACCCGTATCGTATAATTAACGTCAGAGTTATTGCCGTTGTTTAATAAAAACTCCTAAATTTTGCCTTTTGGACACTCTAGCCCCTTTTGTGTGGGTCCCATATTTACCAAACTTAGTCAGCCTTTGATTTAATGAAAAAAAAGAGCTATATTTTCCTTGTGAACACTCTAGCCTAATCACTGTGCAAACGATCTTTACCGAACTTGGCCAGAATTTTAAATTAATGAAAGCTCGGACAAGTTGAGGAATGGCCAATATCGGAAAAAAAATGTCAAGGGTATTGCCCTAGATTTAATGGAAAATCCTATATTTTGCATCATTCTGAATTCGATTTTTACCGAACTTGTCCAGAGTCTTATTATTAATGAAACTCTGACACTTTTGAAAACAACCCATATCGGATAAAAAAAAAAGGTTAATCGTTATTGCCCTTGATTTAATGGAAATCCCTATATTTGCCTCGTGAACACTCTAGCCCCTTTATTCCGCATCTAATATTTACCGAATTTGTCCAGAGTCTTTATATTAATGAAAACTCGGACAATTTCGAAAAAAAAACATATCGGATCAAGAGATATTGCCCTTGATTTCATGGAACATCCTATATTTTGCCTTGCGAACACACAAGCACCTTTATATTTTATCCAATCTTTACTAAACCACAAGTCAATATATATTTCTATTAATAAAAGCTTTTAAAAGTTCAAAAACAGTTGCATCAGACTAGTGCAGAGTTTTGGCCCTTGACTGTCTGAAAATTTGTTTCCAGACCCAGTATGCCTTAGAATATTCAAGCCAGTAGAACGATAAGGCCCTTTTGGGCCTCTTGTATTAGTCCCCTACCGACCGGAGGGCACTATAGGTTTCCTCTCCGCCTGTCTGTTCGTCTGATAAGTATCCCCCTTTTTGGCAGAGTTATGGCCCTTTGACCGTAGATAGATTTTTCGTCTTTCCCACCCAATGGTTTTCCGGACTTCTGTTGGTCATGCTTCAAGTTATTGAGTAGTTTTTTCATAAAGGGTTACAGATCCGTCTGTCCGTCCGTCCATCTGTTAGCAATTTTAGCAATATTTGTGCTTTTTCGCGACTAACAGTCATCCAAGATGGCAACCATGGCTAAAATTAGGTGAAATTGAAGGAAATTTCAAACGACATTTCCTCCGAAACCACTTATTCCATCAAGGTGAAATATCATATACATGTTCCTTGGGTTGGCCTATGTAAAGTTTGTGTTTTTATACGTCCGTCTGTACGTGACCTTTTGTCTTGTCCGCTCAGTAACTTGAATAAATGTTATTTAATCTTAAAATTACTTGGTCACAGTGTCTGTGGGTACAATTTCTTGGTCATTCGATATTATTAGTTATTAGGATTCTTGACAGGGAACATGGGCTCCCATTCCCTGCCTGGAAATTATATACGGCTAGGGTGAATATAATTTCCAGGCAGGGAATGTGAGCCCATGTCCCCTGTCAAGAATCCTATGAACGAATTTGTCATACTTCAAAGTTGTAACCATTTATTTAAGGAAAAAGAAAGCCAAAAACACGATTTCATTTTTATTGCGCCAATTTCCCAGTAACGTGCCTCTAACTAGACGTCGTTTACTTTCGTGACGTCATCGCTCTAACGTCTTAAATTTGGCGGATTTTTTAATAAAATAAACGTCACTATGTTAATGTTTTATTATCTGTAAAATTGCCAAAAAAATATACTTACGATTATTTCAGACTTTTACACACAGTGGAAATCGCAAAAAGCGATAGGAAGGAAACATTCGGCGGTTTCCAAAACAATCGGCAACGTTATCGTCGCCATTTTGTTTTTGTGTAATCGGGTAATGGGGTACCTAAGGGGAATTCATCCCATGTTCACGTCTACGGCGCATTCACCAATGAAATCCTGAGAATTGTTTTTGCAGTATGACAATCAGCCATATCGCCCAATCACTCTAAAATGATATATAGGGTCCTATAGAAACCACAGCGTCCGAACGCAATGGCATCGTAGGTCCGCACTGTACTGCAAACAAGGACTTGAAACTACAATGAAAGAGACACAAAACAACAGAAAGGGTGGTGAAGACAGGGTTACCGACTTGGAACGGTCAGTAGGCAATAAGACCTACTGGTTAGCTTGAATCGATTTTATATGCGCACAATCCTCGCTATTATCCTGTCTTCAGTGCCCAAATAGACAAGACAGTGTAAACAAAACTAAATCCCATCAAAAGGAAATCTCTAACAATAAAGTCCACATCCAGAGAAACAAACTAAAGATATACATACAAAATAATAAACATCTCAGAATGTATCCAGAATCGTACTGAACAACCATAGTAGTTGCAGCTAAAGAGAAGACCAATATAGGGTACGACCAGAAAACCCGAGGGACGAAAGCTCATGCACCCACCTCCCTTAGTTGGGGTTTCAGTAGGTACAATCATAGAGTCCCAAGAGGTAGTCCAGTCATCGCACAAGTGAAAAGTGAAGCGTAATGACTGACTGTAGAGGGGTCAATCACTAAACATGCAGTGCGCTGTAAAACCAAGGGGTTATATCCTTTTCTGACGAACTTCCTGATTAAATTTGTAAAGCGGTCAGGAAACCCGTCAGACCCCTTTAACTTTCGAAGTTTGGCCATTTAGTTACAGAAAATTAATAAAATTAGCCATGTCCGCTCTCTAACTTAAGTACATGTTATTCAATCTTAATCATACTTGGCCACAGTGTCTGTGGGTACAATGTCTAGGCCAAGTTCGATATTCAGTCATATCGCCCCATTCACTCTAGAGTTATGGCCCTTGTATTACTGAAAATTAACAAAAATAGTCATTTCCGATCTCTAACTTGAGTAGATGCTATTCAATCTTAATGATACTTGGTCACAGTGTCTGAGGGTACAGTGTCTAGATCAAGTTCGATATTCAGCCGCAGCTCCCTAATTACTCTACAGTTATAACCCTGGAATTAATGAAAATTAACGAAATTAGCCATGTCCGATCTCTAACTTAAGTAAATGTTTTCCAATCTTATTGAAACTTGGTCACATGGGTACTTTGTCTAGGTCAAGTTCGATATTCAGCCACATCGCACCAATTACTCTAGAGTTATCGCCCTTGAATTACAGCAAATTAACAAAATTAGCCATGTCCGCTTTTTAACTTGAGTAAATTTTATTCAATCTTACGGATACTCCCGCCTGGAACGAGACATGTTATGGTGTTGTCTTGAGTCAATGTCATTCAATACTTAATTGTCTATTGTCTTAATGTAATGCGCAACGGGCGTATTCAGCCCCGCGAGGCGGAGTTCTTGTTCGTTTTCGTCAAATATTCAAAATGACATCTCTGAAACCTCTCAAAGGATTTTGATGAGACTTCATCAGAATGTTTGTTGGGACGGTCCCTTTCAGATTTATGTATTTTCGCCATGGCTAAAATAGGTCAAATTTAAGGAAATTTCAAACGACATCTCCTCCGAAACCACTTAATCCTTTAGGGTGAAATATCATATACATGTTCATTGGGTAGGCCGCTATCAAGTTTGTGTTTTTCGTTTTCGTCAAATATTCCTAACGGAGACCCGAAATTTACATAAAGTTACATGCATATAGCAAATGGCTGAAAATGAAATCTTTTCTGAAACCGCTTGAAGGATTTTGATGAAACTCAATCACAATGATCCTTGTGATTGTCCCTGTCAGATTTGTGTTTTTCGCACCCTTCCGACACCCAAGATGGCTGCCGTAGCTTAAACTTTGTCAAACTTAAGGAAATTCTAAACGACATCTCTTGCGAAACCACTTATTCCATTATAGTGACATTTCAAAAATCATCTTCTCCAAAACCACTTATTCCTTTCTAGTGAAATACGAGGGCTCTTCGGAAAGTTTTGAGACAAATGCTATACAGTTTGAACGGCACGAACGGAATGTCCAATTTAATTGTAATTCAGTATAGTTATATTTTCTCCTAAATGTAATTAACTCGTAAAGTCTAGACGACGTTCATACATACAAAGCAAAGGTATGGTAACTATAATAACATATACGACGCATAACCGGCGCATGCCATTATCTGGTACAAAGAAACCACAATCAACGCTTTAGTTTTCCTAATTACTATCAATTTTTTTGCGCAAAAACGTCTAACTATAACAATCATCGTTTCTCTGGATGTGGACTTTATTGTTAGAGAATCCCTTTTGATGGGATATAGTTTTGTTTACATTGGCTTGTCTATTTGGACGCTGAAGACAGGATAATAACGAGGATTGTCGCATATAAAATCGATTCAAGCTAACCAGTAGGCCTTATTGCCTACTGACTGCCTACTGCCCGTTCCAAGTCGGTAACCCTGTCTTCACCACCTTTTCTGTTGTTTGTTGTCTCTTTCATTGTATTGTCAAGTCCTTGTTTGCAGTACAATGCGGACCTACGATGCCATTGCGTTAGGACGCTGTGGTTTCTATAGGACCCTATATATCATTTATGACGTCACGTCAGGTAAAGTTTCGACGTCATCCAAGTGATGGTTTCGAGCGCATCTCAAAATCTGAAGCAAGGTTCTTTACTAGGGAATGTAAAAAAATGGCGTCAGAAATTAAACATGAACAGCGTGTTATTATTACATTCTATGAAAGTATTAGGAAAACACCGACAGAGACTAAAATACTGTTAGACAAGTCATTAGGGAAGTCTTCCGTGTATCGGGCACTCGTTTACAGATGGTAGAAACGCTTCCAAGATGGGGGCACATCAACAAGCGATTACCAAAGGTGGGGCAGACCCAGCATTATTGATGAAAATACGTCAATAAAGGCGGCGCTATATAACGACAGGCGTATATCCGTCAGGGATATCGCGGGAATGTGTGATATTGGAGTTGCAACCGCACACAAAATAATCACTGAAAAGCTGGAAATGACAAGCGTATGCTTTAACATCATTTATAAACTATTTTGTATTTCATATTGAAATTTTACAGACGTATACAGAAATGGTGTATCTTTAATCTGGTATAGTTTTTATTTATGCGCAATCCGTTGCCTTGATTTTATAAGTATGTTTGGGCCTCTTGTTTCCAATTAGTTTTATAATGGGCAGTTACATATCGAGTTTGCGTTTCGTTCCGGTTGACCTTCTTTTAACGGAATTACGGCTTTCATAAAAATGATAGTTTTCAACAGTTTTTTTCGCCATGGATAAAGATATTCTGCTGAATTTTGGTATGTTGTTGTATAATGGATAGTTACAGATCAAGTATGCGTTTTGTCCCGATTGACCTACTTTTAACGAAGAACGG